>JASAMX010008551.1:0-5000 GCA_030248175.1 Microlaimidae sp. YZB2_3
AATGTTGTTAATTCAAAAAACGATTGAGCATTGACATTAATAATTAAGTATTATTTAGTTGCTTTTTGGAGATAAAAAAATACGTTTGCATTAGTTCGTTTGTTTGGGGATGTAAAAAAATATGCCATAATTAAATAAACTGAATATCTTTTTAAGAAAATTAATATCGTGAAAAGGCTTTTTTCTTTAAGTTTATCAATTTTTAAGACAAAGTATAATAAAAAAGACATGAAAAATGACACCAGTTTAATTTTTTTTGATCAGTATTTGATTCATTATTTACCTTTCAGTTTTTGCTTCTTATAAAACATAATATATAGACAAAAATTGAAATAAGAAGAAATAAAAAAAATTAGATTATGGGTATCCATAAGTTTTTAGTTTTTTGTTGTTTTTTTTTGTTCAAAAATAAAAAAACCTTCTTCATGTTTAGCAGTTAATTCAACATTAAACAGGTTTAAAGTTGTTATTTTTTTGGTTGTTTAGGTTGATTTTTAGGTTTTGCTTAGGCTTAGGAAAAAAGTTTTTTTGTTTTTAATCAGGAAGTGATATTTTCCGAAGATAATGTATTTTTTCTGGCGCCGCCAAACTTTCCTGCGAGTTCTAACTTTTTTCATAATATATTGCTTAATATTTTAAACGGTTAATATTTTAAATTTAAGTTTTCTGCTTAGGTTTGCTTAGGGTTCACATTTTAACTTTATAGGATCGAAATCCTAATTTTAAGTAAAACATTCAAAAGGTGTTAATTTAAAAAAGGTAGGTTTTTTTAAAATATTTCGGATATCTCAAATGTTTGATTAGAATAAAATTTATTTTTTGTGTTTATTACCACTCTTTGATCTGAAACCTCGAGTATTTTTTATGAATTTTTTGAAAAAAAAAATGAAATGACGCAAAAAACAAAAAAGGATGTTGTTTTTAATATGCAAATAATTGTTACATGATTTATAACAAGGGGGAAGATTTATTCTAGAGTGAACACCAGAATAAATCTTCCCCTCTCTGTTAAGAATTTTATGCAAATTTTTGCTGTATGCTTTAACACAGGGGGGAATAAATATTCTGAGGGGGGAAGATCTGTTCTGGCGTGAACCAGAATAAATCTTCCGGGGGGAAGATCTGTAATGGGGGAAGATCTATTCTGCGACAGCGGCAGTGATTTGATGAAGTTTGCCCAACATTTTTGTCTACACTTGATATTTTTTAGTGAAAAATCGGGTTTTTTTGTACAGGAAACGCAATATCTCAACAAATACTGCCCCAATCTATTATTTTATCCATCTATCAAATTAAAATTTCAATACCCATTGAGCAATCTTTCAAGTACAGGAGTAAGGTTTTTTTTTAAATATCAAAATTGAAGACAAAAAGTTTAAAACCTCTAAATAAGGATGGTATTTACAAACTCTAAAGTTTTTGTCTTCCAATAAGAAAATACACCAAAAGATGGAATGAAGCCATATCTTATCTAATGGAAGTACTCTTGCCAGGTGCAAATGCAATCGCACATAGTGCAATAGAAAGCTAAACAAAAAGTTAAACATTGAGGAACAAATCTAAATAATATTCAGATATCAACTAAAGTAATAACTATAAACCACCTGGAATGGACAATTAATATTGTTAAGCCGTACAAAGCTTGGGCAATGATGGTATTGTGCTAGACTTCCTAAAAAAGGGTATGAAACACCTAAAGGGGGCATTGTGCAACTTGTTTAGGTCATGAATTTCTCAAAAATGTAATCCACGGAAATGTAGTATTTATTTATATTTACAAAGTAATATTTATTTCAAAACCTGGTAACACCAATTAATATGTGATTAAGTCTCATAGAATGATTAGCTTGACGTGTTTTTTTCTAAAAAGAGTGGAAAAAAATGAAAAACGGACATATAAGGGATACATCTCCCAAGCAGAGACCCTATCACAGCTCTTAGCATGCCTATTAATTAGGAAAATCCACAAAGACAGCTTTACATATTATAATGGAACAAATTGGAAAAACGTACATCATGAAGAATATGCGCTTGTCGCCTTTCTGGACCTTGAGGGTTCATTTGACAAAATCATCTTTTACATCAATTTTGAATGCATTAGGCGCACATGAGGTAAAACTTCCTGCTGCAAGCAGGATAGAATCACTGCTAAAACAAAGGAGAGTATAAGCATATTTAGGTGATTGCAAAAAGACAATGTCTGTAAAAGAAGGTTTTGTTTAAAGGGGAGTTCTATTTTCATTACTCTTGAATATGGTAGTATATAGCTCCTGCATCTGTGACAGGCGCTATATACTCTGATGACATCAGATTGTTCATCAGTGGGAAGTACCTAGATGCGCTTATGTCATTATTGCAAAAAGGATTAATGGTAAATGGTAAAAATGGTAAACCGACATATAAGGGATACATCTCTCAAGCAGAGGCCCTTTCACAGCTCTTAAGGTCTATTCATACTTATGACAAAACGTCCTTTGGACAAGCCAAAACGTCCTTTGGACTTTGTCCTTTGGACGAAGTATGAACGCTACTCAGAATTTGTCCTTTGGACAAAGTCCAAAGGACAAAATCCAAAGGGAAAAGTCCAAAGGACAAGAAGTATGAATACGTTGTTCTTTGGATTTTGTCCTTTGGACAAAGCCCAAAGGACTTTTGTCCTTTGGACTTTGTCCAAAGGACGTTTTGTCATAAGTATGAATAGACCTTTAGCGTGCTTATTAATTAGGAAAATCCACAAAAACAGCTTGTTAATGGAACAAATTGAAAAAGCGTGCATCATGAAGAATATGCGCTTGTCGCCTTTCTGGAACTTGAGAGTACATTTGAAAAAATCATCTTTTACATCAATCTTGAATGCATTAAGCGCACATGAGGTGGAAACTGCTGCTGCAAGATAGATAGAATCACTGCTAAAACAAAGGAAAGTATAAGCATGTTTAGGTGATTGCAAAAACACAATTTCTGTAAAAGAAGGTTTTGTTTAAGGGGGAGTTCTATTTTCATTACTCTTTAGTATGGTAGTATATAGCTCCTGCATCTGTGACAGCTGCTAGATACTCTGATGACATCAGATTGGTTATCAGTGGCAAGTACCCAGATGCGCTTATGTCATTATTGCAAGAAGGACTTAACCAAGTAGAAAAACGGAGCAATCAGAAAAGACTAACAGTCATTCCAGTAAAAACAGAGTTAGTTTTTTACATGCTGATATAAAATTCCAATGGTAAGACTACCTTATCTGCACTGTATGCTGGCCCTGAATGGAGCTAAAGGAAAGTAAATAATGCTTAGTCAAATCAAGAGACTAGCATGCTTTTTTTATTTCTGGAGCTATGTAAACAACACCTACTGTAGCTATGGAAGTTTTGCACCTATTCACTTGTTTGTGGAACAACAAAAAATGGCCGCGTCCCATATGGACTTGTAAAAGTGGAAAAATGAAGTCATAGAGGTATACTCTATGGACATACAAGAACAAAAAATATTGCATTGGACGCCATAATTTTTACAGCTTAGAAGTGATTACTGCAAGAATTTTTTTAGATTTGAGAAAAAAATTCCAAACTCTAATTCCCTCAGGAATAGAGTGGAATGAAAATAAAACGAACCTTTTGCTGTAAGATGCTCTAGTTTTCTATACGGATCGGTGCATGTGGCTACAAAAACAGGACCAGGCGTTCAATATCATTTCCAACAGGGTATGGATCAATAAATATCTTCCGGAAAACATTCAACAGTTTTTCAGGCAGAAACATATGAAGTCTTGGATTGTGCTAGCAGTTATATACTGACCAGAGAACAGAATGGTAAAATCTGCATCTGTTCTGATAGTCAGGTAGTCTCAAAAGCACAAAATGCGTCTCAATCACGTCACTATTAATTTTGGAGTGTCAGAGTGCTTTGGAAAATTTAGCTGAACGCAATAAAGTTAAGCTAGTATTAATTACTGGCCGCAGTGGTCTGAATAAAAATAAGGCGGCAGACCAACTAGCTAGGAATGGAAGTTTAATGAACTATAATGGACCAGAGCCAGTATTAGGAATTCCAGACAAACTACAAAACAGTAAACATTGCGCTCAACAGATGGGGTACCAGGCAACATCAAAAGCTCTGAAAAACCCTTAAAACTTGCCGACAAGCAAGAAAATAAGAGAGGATACAATTTTTTAAATGGCACAAGTTACTTCTGCAGTTCTGCAGAATAATAATCGGCGTAATCACTGTACACTGTACTCTAGACAGACACTTGAATATACTAAAGTTCTAAAAAGCAGTCTGTGTACACTTTGGATGGAAGAAGCATGGTAATTAGTTTATTTTCTAGAAAAATGCCAAGCATTGTCCAACAGAGGGCAAAGAATTTTCAGCAGTGACATTTGTGAAAGATATTTGGCAGTGGCATTTAGTGTGATTCTACATGTGACATTCAGAATTAAAAAACCAAACAAATCTGATGGCTAATAAAAAAATCACAAAAATTTGAAAAAGAATAGGTCACTTATTGACTGTGGGGATTGCAATGGACAAAATATGATCTGAAACTATTGCTAAAAGCTTTATTCCTTATAAGCAATCAATCAATTATGATCATAGCTCCCACGCAAAAGAAGCAGAATTTTTCCAATTGTCCTGTTTTTTTTACTGCCGCCAAGAAGAAGAGGTATGGATAGTTCTAATGCGTTTAATTGTCTAATATGATACAAAATTAGAATCTCAAGTCAGTGATATTCCTAGTGAATAGCAATGAGACTTTTTGATATTAACTAGTGCTGAATAAGCGCTTTTACTGTACAAAAAAGGGCACGAAAAGAAAAAAAAAAGTTGAAAAAATTGCAGATTTCTTAGTTTCTTAAGTTTAAACCTAACCCTTTCTCGTGATTACCGTTATTACCATTATTTGGTTGAAATAACATATTTTTATGGTTCAAATCTTAGTACAAAAATGTCAAATATCACAGCTAAAAAACTTTTTTTTAATGTTTTCAGTTTTTTACAATCAT
>JASAMX010008553.1:0-93736 GCA_030248175.1 Microlaimidae sp. YZB2_3
TATTTCACTGTCAAAAATGTTTAGAAGCGCTTTAAAATTTGCATTCTTAGGGGTCCTTACCCCGGTTTGCCCCGGCTCATTTGACAGCTAAATTGCCGGGGCCGGGGCCGGGGCCCCGGTCGATCCCTACGTTTATTTTATAATGACATTGGCTTATTTTGCTGTAGTAAAACTCGATATAAAATTCTCTGTAATTTCTTAATGTTCTTGTGATAATTTATTTAATTGTAATATAATTTTCGCGTTTTGCAATTAATAAAGATGTATTGTAATATTTTGTATTGTAGTGATATAGCGTTGTTATATATAGTATTTCTTATCTGTTAAACTGTCTTTAGTAACTATATTTTTAAACCAAAAAACGTTTAAAAGTTTAAGACATTTTTGCTTATGCGTTAAATCTTAAACTTATTATCATGTCGCGTTTTTTTTATTCTCTATTCTATTGTGCTTGTAGTGTATTTTAGTTTTGTGATTATTTGGTCATAAAAAAATTAAACCTAAGGCGAAATATATAAAGCAAGGCACATTTAAAATATATATTCATATTCACGTCAGGATTTCAGGGCCCTCAATATGTTATATAGTATTTGTGATCCCATCATATATGTTTTGCTCTGTGGGAACGGTTGTGGGAGGAGCTGTTAGTATCACTTTTAACCAATTAGCGTTTGGAAAAAAAAAAAGGATCTCCAATGGATAAAAGATCTCCATTTTTTCCCAAGCGCTAATTGGCTAAAAATGATTCAATAAGGTCATACTCATAACTCTGTGAAGGTCTTTAACACTGAACAATTTCCTTTTAAACAGAAGGGTTTTGACTATTGTGTTTCAGTGTATTGTTTAAAACATGCATTAAGGGTACAGCGTTTTGTAATTTGAAGTTAGTCTCCCGTTGTAGCAAAAATATTTCCCTTGGTGGCGCAAATCAGCGTGGACAGACAACAGCTTGCGTGTTGACTGTTGTTTTAAATCTCATACAGCATTCTCACTGCGTCCTGCATGCACGAGGGATGTGTGTAGTTGCTGTCAGTTTGATTGTGCCCCTTTGAAAAAAACCAAGAAAGCTTAGCCTTTTGTTTTCAGATGAGCTATGGGTCTGGGGCCCTACACCAAACCAGGCCGCGCCAGATCTGGGTCACGAAAAAGAGAAAGAGAAAAACTTTAGTTTTGGAGTAGTAGAGGATTAGAGTGCTGTCCCAGACGGCAAATTGGCCCCTGTCCCTCCGAAAAAAAAGACATCGTCAAACATTGATTAGGGGATTACGTATAAAACGTCATTCTTACCGGCGTCACAAAGTCAAAAACGTTTTAAACAGACTTTTTTGCGTAAAACAATACAATTAAACAGTAGAAAAACTTCAAATCCTTTGTAAACGGGCCTTGAAAGAACCCTAAACTGGCAGAATTAGTCATGCTAGATATTTAAGAACCTCAAATGGCGAGTATTATTTGTGATTTACTGGTATATGTGTTAATCCGTGGGAATCAAAACCGACTGATCTAAAAAAGATCGGTCCCCATGTTCAGGAAAGATTTTTTTCTCAGCGCACCTTGGCTGAAAGCGATTCTAAAGCGTCATAATTTTGTGGAATTCTCAACTAAACTACTTCGGTTTAAATGTGAGATTTTTGACCATTGTGAACTTTTGTGGTAGTATTTGCTCTCGACACTGTTTGGTTGCGACTCTGCGTTTAAAGCGTCACGCTTATTGTCTTATTGAGTTTAAAAGCAAGACTTTAATGCCCTAACCAAAAAACACACTCCGCTTTCTTTATGCTCAAAAACAAATAAAATTACTTTGTTTTTGTAACAGAAATTAAATACTGTATAATATTTATAATTCAAACAAATTTTTGTATGTGTAATCCGGAAAATTAATCCAAATAGGTAATGTATCTTTGTAGTAAGTAAGTAATATCTTTGTAGCTTTTTTTGCTAATTCCTTGAATTAATAAGAAGTAATGTCTTATATTATTTTTTATGGTTGAATTATATATGGCTGATGCTGAAAATTAGAATGCAGACATAAGGGGACTAATTAAAATTGTGCGGTAATGAAGTGTTTTTTCAAACAAATAAAAACGCAGAATTTGTTTAATTCCACCTTTTCACAAAATATACAAAAATTAACCAACTTTAGCCCTTTAAAATTTGCATTTAGATTACAAATTAAGTAATTTAATAACTAATTATTAAAATACAGTTTTCATGGATGGCGCGGGAGCGCCACGAGGCGATTTAGCCCCGTGGCGCCGTGCCAACCATTATTAGAGAACGTGGGTAATTTTTGAAATTCAGAAACTTCTTCTTCTTATTCTTATTATTATTATTCCAACGCTCCATCCTTAAAAGCGATATTCCTCATTCGTTACTGATTGATCAAAAATAAACATGGGCTCATTAGAAAGAAGACGGAATTACGCAACTTTCTTAGGAAGCACTTTTTTTATTTAGTTCCTTGTTATCGATTTATTGATCAAAATAAAAAATTTAAAAAATAGGCAAATAAAAAAATCCCAACCGCACAATAATAGCCTTTTGGCAACAATTAGGATTCTACAGAGCAGACAACGAACATCCCCTCATAGAAACCGCACAAAAAAAGCAGACCGGTTTTAATTGGTGGCAGAAACGGAACCAGTTCCCAGCGCCATCTGCTTCAACCGCGCGGAAAACGACGAAAACAACAGAGTACTTTTTTTAATTCTTGCATTACCGATGACAAAATTAATTCAAAGTTTTATTTATAAAAAATAATAATAAGCGCCGGTAATTATCGGTGGTGCGGGGTGCCACACCGCATTTCAACCCACGGCACCGCGCCAACTATACTTAGAGAACGTGAGAAAATTTTTTAATTCATGTTCATCATCTTCTTCTTCTTATTATTTTTACTTTAAAAATTATAATTGCAATCATTGGCACACGGGGCAACTATATTTAGAGAACGTAGATAAACTTTGTCTGGAGTGAAACTGCACCGCACTAACTATAATTAAACAACGTGGGTAAATTTTGTAATTTAAATTTTACTTCTTCTTCTTATTATTTTTTATTTAAAAAAGTATATCTCGGCAACGGAATGATTATAAACATATGTCATTGCGCAGCTAAAACTATAGTCTATTAGGCTATTTTTTAATTTAATTCAAAAAAGTGGTAGATTAGCCTTGAAAAATGCTCCAAGAATAGAGCAGGAAAACGGGGCGATTTTTCCCCGGGCGTATGTTTAGACAGAAAAGATGTGGACTAGGCTGAGATGAAAATTATGTTGACTATAGGAAATTTGCATTTGGTTTGGGCAGCTGTTTACTAAATAAAAATTTCTACCATATGATAATGATTTGTTTGTACATTGATCTAATCACACAGCACTGTTGCATTTTTTTAGTTTGATGAAATGTCAATTTAAAAAATCATACTCACAGCAATCTTTGACAAGCACGGAATCGCCACTTTTTCAAATTTATAGTTGTTTTTTACACATACAAATATAACCTTCTAAAAAAGTGTCGATTTTGCGTTTGTCAAGGATTGCTGTGAGTATGATTTTTTAAATTGACATTTCATCTAAAAAAAAACTAAACTAAAAAAAACGCAACAGTGCTGTGTGATTAGATCAATGTATAAACAAATCATTATCATATGGTAAAAATTTTTGTTTAGTAAACAGCTGTCCAAACCAAATGCGAATTTCCTATAGTCCACATAATGTCCATCTCAGCCTAGTCCACATCTTTTTTGTCTAAACATACGCCCTGGGAAAAATCGCCCCTTTTTCCTGCTCTATTTTTAGAGCATTTTTCAAGGCTAGTTAATCTTTGTTATTAATTAACTTTAGTGAAAAATTTTGAATGTTTTTGTTGTTAAATAGTCGATTCAATACTGCAAATATCGCGGTCAGCTAGATTTCATTTGCCCATAATTTAAAAAAAAGGACAGATTATATTTTATAATATTTAACTTTGTCGTTAGCATTACCTGCCTTTACTGTTTTTAATGATGTGTGGTAAAAAAAAGTCACAGTTAGATTGTATATAGTATTTAAGTTGGATACCGTTTGTTTTCATTATTAGTACCCATTCACATGTCCTGTAGGTGTGTTGTATTCCTATTAATTCAAATCAACATATAAATAAACAAATCATAATCATATGGTAAAAATTTTTTTAGTGGGCAGCTGCCCAAATCATATTTAAATTTTTTTGGTCCACAGAATGTCAATTTCAGACTAGTCCACATTTTTTCTGTCTAAACATGCGCCCGGGCAGAAATCGCCCCTTTTTCCTGCTCTATTCTAAAAGCAGTTTTCAGGGCTAGTATTTTATAATATTTAACTTTGTCGTTAAACCATTAACTGGCTTTACTGATTTTGATCATTGTGGTTAAAAAAGTCACAATTAGACTATATATATTAAATAATTTAGCTACTGTTTGCTACTTTTATTACTGGTATCCATTCGCATGACCCGGAGCTGTGCTGTATTCCTATTAATTAATAAGCCAGCTTTGTAAACTTAATTCTTCCAATCCATAATATTTCGCGAGTGTGAAGAATTAGTTGCGCACGTCAGTGTTAAGTTTAGCAAAATGTGTCTTGGAAAGGGGTCGAAAATATCTCATTATCAAAAAGTCATGAATTTTAACATTAAGATGGCTGTGTCTGTGAAAAAAAAAGCACGTTTGTGAAATGTAATAAATTTTACACAGCTGTTATAAATTGTGAAGAACCTTTTTGTAAAAAAAAAATTAGATTTAAATTTTTTTAATTATTTTTGATAAATTTTTTTAAAAGATTTAATCAATAATTTTTAAAACATGCATTTCTTTAAAATTTAGTGGCTTGATTAACAAGCTTGGGCAGTTGTGTTATATTGATGTCTGACGAAAATTTTTTGGACTGAAGAACAAACTCGAAGTTTAAGCTGTTATATCTCACTAACAGAGCAGTAGATTTGTACAGGATGAGATATGAGATATGAGATGAGATATGCACGGACATTTGTCCGTGCATATCTCACTAACAGAGCAGAAGATTTGTACGGGACAAATGTCTGAGCATATATCACTATAGGACTTGTATGGGACAAATGTCCGAGCATATCTCACTAACAGAGGAGAGGATTTGTACGGGACAAATTTCCAAGCATGTCTCACTAACAGAGCAGAGGATTTGTACGGGACAAATGTCAGAGCATAGCTCATACTCTTGACTATCTGTTGAAATGTTTGAAAACTTTGTTTATGCTTTCTTAACCTTGTTTGCACATTTTTTACTAAAACGTTAGTATATTTTACATAAACGTATTTTCTAATGGGACAAGAAACTTGTTTGTAAATTTTACAAACTGTTCTGGAAAAATTAAGAAAATTTGTCTCCAGTGTGAATTGAACCTTACACTTTTGCATGCAAGTCCCGGACTCTAACCACTAGGCCAAATCGACCAGTCGAAAATATGAGAAAATGAGGCATTATAAACAAGAGTGTATTTTGTAAAAGTTTACAAACAACATAGTAATTTTTATTAAGGCTGATTTCTTTGTACATGCATTTCGAAGTTTGTATGTTCTGAAAATTTAAGCAAAATCTTTTCGGCTGAATTGTGGCTAATCACGTGTTGAGTGCGCGCAGTTTTTACTTTTTTTTTAGGAAAAATTTGTTAGCAAACCCCGAATACTCACTAAAATGTTTGGTACAAAACTTTCTATATACATAAAACAATCATTAACAAATTATTTATCAATCCTGAGTAGTTTTTAGGCCTCTCCTAAAAATTAAAAAAAATTTTTTTGAGGAGGGGGGGAAGGGTGACATCCCAAATTCTTTTAAGGAGCTAACGAATAAACATTTAACCGGTAATTTTTTTTTACTGAAATTAAACATAAATAAGTAGTCAACATCACGGGACAAAATGTTTGCGGTTGAAGATAAAAAAACAGCTTTAAACCCTACAAATTTTCAAATTAAAGTCCCCGTAGAAGACTGGCAACACTTTTTTAAAATTTCCTTTTGTTCTTAAATGAATCGTTGGTTTTTGTTTCGAATTTTCAATTTGTTTTGTGATATTTTTTGGTTTTTGGATATTGGCCTAGGAAAAACAGTGCGAGATGGTTCTTTTTTTGAACTATTTCCTTAAATTTACGTTTGCGTAAACAGGTTTTATTGTTTTATTGAACGTTTATTAAGTGAAGACGACTTTTTTCTGTTTAAACTAAATTTTTATTATTTTCATGTATTATTACTTTTGTAATTTTGTTTAACACTGTGCGGTCTTTTTTTGACGATTTTTCTCTGTTTTTGGCTTTCTTGCTTTTATGGCGATGAAAGGGGCTTGGAATTTACTGTGCCGAGTTTGTGCCCTTTGCTTTTGTTTGATGCATGAACCCCTATACTCCTGGACAGTCGCCGTTTCCTTGGAATGAATCTCTGGGTGTGCAACAATTACTTGACTGACAGATTCTACATGTGCTAAAATCTTCAATCTTTGGGCTTAAAAGTTTTTCTATATAATTTTTTTCATACAATTAGGTGATTTTAAATGTATCAATGTTTTTTATAGTTTAAAAATTGTTTTTTTTTGAAAAATTTATAGCATAATAAAATTCCATTTAGTGCTAAAATTTCACATTTTTTGCTTTTTTTTCACAAAATATTGAAACAAGTAAAGGAATATTTTTATCACTTATTTTCAAAATATAACGCTGAATTACTAAGCAAAAACATAGAAATATTTGTAGAAATATTATGTTTTCAATAGACAATAATTAACGAAAAATTATACTATAGTAATTAAAAATGGAACATTCCTTAAATATTTTGTACCATTAAATATTTTGATAATAAAGCTAGAAGAATAATAATTAACTGATTGGTTACTACTAAATAAACTAGAAAAATGTATTACACTCATTAAGCAATATTAGGGCGGAAAAATAGGGCGGAGCTCCGAGCTTGGGGGTTGCTCCAGAGCTCCTAAAAGCGAAGCTCTGCTCCGAATCTCCGGAGCTTCAAGCTCCGGAGCATATCACTAGATACAAACAGACCAATGCAACCGATTGGGTGAATTGTTTGCAATATAATGTTTAATATTTAATAAATAGCAATGAAATAAAAAGAATTTTAAACAAAAATTGATTTATTGAAAACTTATTACCTTTTATAACCTAATGCTGCTGTATGAATGTTAATCTTTTTAATTTATTTAGTAGTAAGTAATCAGTTTATTAATTTGACAGAATATTATTCTTCTACTTTAATATAAAAATATTTATAAACATATAAAAACTTGGAGGTTGGTCCTTTTTTAATTACTATAGTATAATCTTTTGTTAACACGATTATCCAAGTAACATAATACCATCACCAATTTCTCATTTTTTTGTTTAGTAATTTAGCACTATATCTGTAAATAAAGTGGTAAAAATATTTCATCATTTGTGTTAATATTTTGTTTAAAAAACGTGTAAAACGGGGAATTTTAGTACTGAACAAATTTTATTATGCTATAAAATTAAAAAAAAAAACATTTTAAAAATGTAAAAACACATTGCTACAATCAAAACCACCTATTTGTATGAAAAAAATTATTTAAAAAAAGTTTTTAGCCCGAAAATTGTGGATTTTAGCACATGTAGAATCTGTCAGTGATGTATCTGTTGCACATCCCTCTCAAAATTCAAGATTGCCATTAGTATAGGGGTCCATGTTTGATGCCATAAACACAGTTTACAAAAAAACCAGGCCATAAACAATGGTATGACAATCACTAATTATGTGACCATGAACAAAGCCAAGTAAAAAAACAAGTTTATATAAATAAAACATTAAATAAATTTTTAAGACAAACACAACTAATAAAATAAATTTTAAAAAATTATTAAAATAATTTCGAGAATATTTAGTTGTTTCTTAATTTTAAAATCTTTTAAATAAATGACATGTAATTAAAACCATTTAAATATATATATATATAATTTAAAATCTTCACACCTCTTTTGTTTTTTTTATTAAGTTACACATTAAAAATTTCATTTTATTTGAAATAAATAGTTTTTTTTTTCAATAAATTCATAGAAAAGTTTCACCTAACCCAAACGGTTGTTCTACCTAATTAAATACTTTTTATTGATAATGCTGAGATGTTTTACACTATTTAAATCCCGTATCAAGTTTATTATGTGATTTAAATTTTTATCACAGCCAAGATCGACGTTAGGCTTCCGATAGCCAAGAAGGCGGAATTAAGTTGAGCGGCGCTATTGGATTCTGTGCCCATAGAATAGCAGCTATGTTTAATTAGATGGGGCACAGTACCTGTGGGATTTGTGACTTGGCATCCCACAAACACATTACCGCTGCTGTTTGACTTGCAGTGTTTGTCGAAATACCTAATGTTTTCTTCTAAAAAAAAGTAATTCATTTTAATAAGTCTATTTTCGTTTCTTGGATAAATCTAACGGAAGGTAATAATTTGCATACGCCTTGGTTGAAAAGGGCGCTCGCAACTGTCGAAGCACTTTTTCATTTTTTTTTTGGAAAACCACGCTAAAACTACTAAACCTATAAAATAATTATCATACGGAACGACCAATGAGCTGCGCGCTAATTATGGTTATGCAATTTAATCCACACCATATGCAAATTGTTTTTGCATGAGATTCATCCATTGAAATAATTAAAAAGTTAATTAGTCTCAGTCGATTGATAATTGAACCAATAGAAACGAGACTCGTTCACTTTAAATCTTTTCTTTGCACTTAAACGAACGAAGTTCTTTTAATATTGGTTGTAATTAAACTAAGTTTAAAGCAACAATGTTTTATCCTCAAAATTTTTTCACAATTAACTATGTATAATTGATTAGTAAAAAAATGATCTTTTAGCCAAGAATTAAAAATTAACGTATTATTTACCTAAACCCAAAAAATTTTTAGTAAAAAACTTAATTACTTCTTTTAAAAAATATACCTTTTAATCACAAGTTATGGTTAAATTTTTAGCCTTCTTAGGTTTGGGAAACTATTTTACTTTGGTCGTGGAAAATGCAAATTTTAGTACCCTGGCCTGCACCGGTCAATCACCAACATGACATTTGCTCAGAAGGATAAACATATATATTGTAATGCATGCAACACAATGCATCAATAAAATAATTTCTTTAATGTTTCGGCTGACATTAAATTATTCGTAATATTATAAATTTGTGCTAAATTTAAAAAAAAATATATTATTTTTTCATAACTATAACTAAGGCTGATTTATTATATTATCCAATAGTAAATTCCAAGTTTTGGAAAATAAAATTAAAAACCGTTGAGCGTTCATCTACAGTGTTAAATGTCCGGTACACTAAATCATGGTGTTTTTTCGCTTGGTTTATGGTATCAATCGATGCGTCAGGTTTCACTGAGTAAAAAATTGTATTACAAAAAATTAATTATCACCGGTTGTCGAGATATTAACAAGAATATCGCTTGGTTATTCCAGATAATCTTTTGTTTTTTACCAAACACCAGCCACGTGATTTGGCCGGTGTGTTTCGTTTCGCTTACGTTGGAGTGTGCAAACGCATTCTTTCTTGTAAAAATTCATACATATTTAAGATAATTTATATGCAAATTTATTTGCTATGAAAATATGCAAAATTTTCAATTATACTAATTTCTGTGTTTTTTTTAAAATTATTACATTATATTTGTAATGCTTCATTCTAAATAAACGATTTGATGTATTTTGAGTTCAGTTCAATCTTGGCACGTGTCCTGGTCGTTTGTTTTTTTATCGTGCATCCGCAAAAAATTTACTGATGTTTACTGATGCGCCCCATATTGTGCGCATATTTACCTTAGAGCGCATAGCATCTGTGCATCAGGCAACAGAAAAAATTGATGGAATAACCAAGCGATATTCTTGCTAATATCTCGACAACCGCTAAAAATTAATTTTTTTTGTAATACAATTTTTTACTCAGTGAAACCTGACGCATCGATTGATACTAAAAATCAGGGGAAAATATACCATGATTTAGTATGCCGCACCTTTAAATACAAAATAAGCCGATAAAATTAAACAAATTGATCTTTAAACTTACTGAATTGCCAATACTCATCTTTGACGCAAACATCACCAACGCATTGACCCTCTTCACAGTTTTTCCTACCCATGCAATAGAAACAAGTCACACTTAGCACTGTAAATACAAAAAAAAACAGTAAACAAGATAGACCGCAGAAGGAATGAATTTAAAATAAAAATATTGTAAAACATTGTAATAATTTCTAATGCAATCGTAATATCTTAGGTTTTATTTATAATTTTTTGAAAATATTTATAGCGTTGTTTTACGACATTAACATATAATTTATTTTAAACTAAAATCTTTATGGCGTTGAATAACCTGAGGAAAAAAATTGAAAGCTTCTGGCTAATATAAAAATTTTACTTTTAAGTAAATGTGTTCCGTTTTTAAGTCCAATTTAAAATAAAAGTTTGTTAATTTTAATGTTAACTTTTTCAGTAATCATGGTGGCACGCGATTTAGCCCCTGGCGCCGCGCTTACCAATAATAGAAAACATAAGTATATTGTTGGATTCAGATTTTTTTTCTTCTTCTTTTTATTTTTATTATTATTCTAATGATCATATCTTAAAAATGAAATTCATGCTTCGATACTGATTCATCAAAAATAACCACGAGCCTATAGAAAAAACCAAAAAATTGCAAAAATTTTTGTGGGAGCCATTTTTTATTTAGGTCTTTGTTATCAATTTATTAATCAAAATAGAAATTTAATAAGAGCGAAAAAGTCTTTTAACCGTTCTGATTAATTTTTTTTTTAAAATTAAACAAATTTTTTCTTCATTCTGTGTAGAAATGCTTAGAAACATTAATCTACGTGTGAGATTGCCACAAAACAAAAACTAGCGCTGCATCTATAATCATAAGAACAGAACGTAAAGGCCAGTATATATTACACAATTAACTTAGAATGAAAAATATATACAAACCTGCTGATAAAAGAGCAAAAAGACTCGCTAAATGTAATAGAAATTTGGTCATTTTAAGCCAAATTACACTAAAAATTGCTGACTGAAGTAAACAAACCGTTTTTTAACTTTAAGTAAACTAGAAGACTTGTGACTTTTCTTGTTTTAGCGACGAGTTAGTGTGTTTTCATATGTGTTCTAAGGTTGCTTGGTACGTTTATTTGACTGAAATTCTTTTGTTTTGTTGGAAAATCATTCCACTTTTAAGCCTATTGTTTAGGCCTAAACAATTCTTTCTAATTATTAAGAAAATAGCGATTTCAAAATCGGACATTTTCGAAACACAAAACAAAGAAGAAATTTTTTTTTCAAATTTTGTGCCTGGAATTGCGCCTGGAATTGCGCCTGGAATTGCGCCTCTTATACGAGTAAAGTTATTAGACATACGTTTAAATTATTTTAGTAGCATTTCAAAACTAATTTTAATGTTTTTTAAAAGTTTAGAAAACAAGATTGAAAAAATCTTATTTCGCAATACTTTTTATTAATTCAATTTTAGCACAAAAGCCCCAAAATACATTATTAATTTGGATCCGTTTGCCAGATAAAAAAATGTAATAAATTGTCTGAATTAAAATTATTACAGAGTATTAGATTTCTGTTACCGAAACAAATGTTTTTTTTAGAACAAAAAAGAGTGCAACGCACTCTTTTTTCTTTAAAAATTCTACTTCGCACTGTTTTATAATTATGATGGGTGAAAACGCTGTAGTATTGCATTTAATCAATACAATAAAAAATACAATAAAAAATCTTTTAAAAAGCAGGAAGATTGGGTTTTAGCAAAATAAAAGAAAGTTGACTTAACGCTGTTGTTAAAAAACGTGAAAATTGAAGTTGACAAATGCGAAATTAAAGAAAAGTTGAGTATAAGAAAAACCTATAAGTTGTTTTTTTCATTGTTAACATCCTCAGAAACCTGTGCATTATCGACTGGATCGACTGGACTAGTATCCTGGACTGGACTATATAAAATGGACTATATAGACTGGACTATATAGATTGGATTATATAGACTGGACTATATAGACTGGAATATATAGATTGGACTATGTAGACCGGACTATATAGACTGGACTATATAGACTGGACTATATAGACTGAACTATATAGACTGGAATATATAGACTGGACTATATAGACAAGGATACTGCTAGTATGTTTTCGGTGATGCCAATATGTCTAATCTCATATTAATTTAAGTCTAATCAAACCTTGAGCATACAGTTCAATACGACCAGCCCAACAGAGATAAATTGAGCTGCGGTAGCGCACTTTCTGAGCCGAGTTTCAGGCGCGCTTTTCCCCTTCAAAACCACTAATAAAAAAACGGAATTTTAGCTTAAAAATTATAATTCAAAAATCACAGTTTCATTTGTAAATATCAACAAGTTTATAAAACATTTTTTATCATACAAAAAAAGCAGGTGAAAAACTTTAGAAACCCACAACTTATCACAATGGTTGCAGTAGAATAATTGAATTTATTTCGGATTTAATAATTGACATTACTTTCAAGACAATTCACATCACATACAAGGTATTATATAACTTAGCATAAATCATCATAAATCATGCAGGTAACTAAAAAAATCTATAGGTAAAATACCCGTAGCTGAAAATGTAGGCGCGTTTTAATTTTCGCCTTTTTTTACAAAAAAACACATCATTTTTGCTGCCGTCTATTTTAACGGCGCAGCGTAAAATGAATCATTTCAACTTGTTTTGGGCCAGTGGTCCCCACGCGCAAAAGAAAGCATGCGTACTGTAAAATTGGATACGTACTCGCGAAATTGCAAACTCAATTCGGATGTTACAACCTCAAGTAAAGTTTGGAGCGTGTCCGTACATAATTTCTGCTACCAGTACGTTGATTAGTCGATTTAGAAGACGAAAAACAATTCTGAGCTATTATTGGAGTATACAAAAGGCGAGAGTCGCAGCTACGACGATTTTACCTATTATGTCAAATCAAACATATAAAAATAAATTTTAAAAAATTCATAACATTGCGAAAACAATCAGTTTTTGTTTGTTATTACTTTATGCTTTTGGTTTTTAATGTTGTGTGATTTTAATGCATATGATGCTACAGTTTTCACAAAATTATTATTTTTTTGGTCATAGTTTTTTGTGGTTAAAAAACCCGACCGAATTCTTTTATCAGCAATATGTTCATATATCTCGATTTTATATTGAGCTTTCAAAAATTTTTGGTAAAATAATACAAATTTTAGGAACAAATAAATGTGAATTTAAAAAACCGGAATAATAAGTTTTATCAAGAATACATGAAAATTAATTAATAAAGAATTAATTTTCATGTATTCTTGATTTTATTTACTTTTTAACAAAAAAGGAAATACTAGACAAGAAACTTTAATTTCCAGCCGTATACGCTTACAGGTACACTCGTTTACACCACTTAATAATATGTTAATTGCCGCCATTTATTAAGGCGGGAATTTTTGTCACATCACAACAATGAAGTAAAGTTTTCACAACATAACTAAAATTTATTTTATACCACCATATGTATGTAACATACAAAATTAATGACAAATCTATATATAAAGCTAACGCAACTGTAAATTTTCAAAATTAAATAATTTACTTGATTTTTAGCAATTCATTAAAACAAAAAAATTACTACAACACTGCATATATTATATTACTGTTTAATAGGATAACTAAATGATTCACTTATATAGAGATTAGAAAACGACATTTCTTTCCTCATAAATTTTGCGCTTTAAAAAATAATTCTAAATAATGTCTGAATTAAAAAGCTTTATAATTTATTTACAAAAAAATCATGGCATTTTATTGGATTGGATTCCAAATTTAATTGTATTGGATTATTTGATTGTATTGTTTTAGATTGCATTGGATTTTATAATAAATCACAAGATTATTACATTCGCATAATTAAAGATTACACAAGATTATAGTATTCTGCAAAATACATATACATTATTGTTTTTGTGAGATTATTATCAGTCAATTTAGTTTTTAGCAACAATCTGTCATCAACAAACAGTTTATTTCATTCTCATTAAGTTTAATGCGGCAACTGCCAGCACAAATAGGAAGAAGATTTTCCTTGTTTCGGCTCCGTTGCAGAACTCCTCATTCTTGCAGTAGCAGTAGTGAGCGATGGGTTTGGTGACTCCGTCGCCGTTATAGTCCGAGAGACAGTCGTACTTGGCGTTTTTGGTAACGTTAAACACGCTGGTCATGCCGCAGTATTTGTCGAACCACTTCATCTTTCCATCACTGTCTAAAAAAAAACTAAATAAAGCTGTTAAAATCTACAAACCTTCATCCCTGTCTAAGAATAGACCCAAAATTTATTTAAGACTGTAAATATCTACAAAAATACTGCAACTATCCTGAGCATTTCCCGTGTGATTAGCCATATGTGATAAGGTGCAATCCGTACGTTCTATGTATTTATTTAACAAACAACGCTAATTGGCTCTCGGGTGGGAGAAGTATTTGTTCAAAACGACCGCCAAAACTCCCCATGATTTTTGCAGTAAATTATAGTTTTTGCAAAAATGCAGGTATTGGGAAACAAATCTAATGTATAAAGAAATTTTTTGAAGTTATATAGCCACATGTTGTTCCATTTTTTTTTTGAAAGTAAACTTTCTAGACGGAACATAAAAAGCAGGCACTTATTTATATACTATGCTCTGTCTTTTTATATCCACATCAGCAAGTTATTAAAGATCCCACGACGAAGTAATCACCAGAACTGTCACATAAGTTTTATAAGGCGACTATGAAACGCGCTATAACAGCTTATATGAGCAGCCTGTGATTTTGAGCTGAATAAGTTGAAGCTAAAAGCTAAAGCTAAAAATAAAATAATATTAACTTATACATAACCACTATCTCAAACAGTACAAACAAATGTGAACTAATTGCTTGCCAGTGATTTCAAAACAACACTTAAGCAAACAAAAAAGTCCACACTGATGCACATTGGAATCCACTGAAAGTCAAGGGATGCATTACGGATTAAAATGAATCAACGTGAAGCTCCTTGTCCCCAGCAGGTTCCAGTTGGCGTTTCGTGCATTAGTCTTAAACGCCCTTGGTGTTGCACTCGTCAGTAAGACCACCAAGCCTAACAGCACAATATATATATATACAAAACCAATAAGCAAATTTACAAACAACATGCAAAACATTAAAAAACAATAAAAACAATAAAAAACATTAACATTTAATATTAAAACAGAGGACACTAAAATAAGTTGTTGTGATTTTCTGCAACCTTATATAGTAACTTTGACAGGCAATAAAGAGCATTTATGACCCCATAATCCGTTGTAATTACCAGACATACGTGCAATTATACCACTGAGTGTAGAATTGTTTTACCAAACACACCTGCATTTATAGCACTGAGTGTAGAATTGTTTGGAAACTTATGGATTATATTATATTACAAGCAAAATTTAACAATTTTGGGTTTTTTTTTTTTTTTATTAAAATTATTAAGTTGGGTTTATTTTAAAATTGTTTTTATAATATTTTAAGTAAATTACTTTTTTGTTTTATTTTTTGATGTCATAAATGGGAAAGAATGTCGTTTTTCTTGAAATTGTAACAAACTAACTAAATTTTTAATCAACTAAAAATTCTTTGTAAAAAAACAAAATACCCCCAAGCATTTAAACAACGAGGCGCATAAAAAGAAAGGTTATAAAAATAGTGTCATATTCCAACCAAAAAATAAAAAAACCTATTAAAAAACCTATTTGAACTAACTCGCGAATATAAAAATAAATCCAATCAGTTAGTTAATATAAAAATATAGTAATGAAATAACAATGATAGTTTATCAAAATTTTTAAGAAACAATAACCTGTCAGAATTTTAAAAACCCTTAAATATCAGATATAGTATTCGTGATTTATTGGTTGGAATAAAATTGGGACGAAATGAGAAGAATGTGTTTTTCCAAACTCAATCGACCAAAGTCACACAAGAGATATTAAGATGTAGAAAGTGCGTTTGCAGCTGTCGAATCACCTTAATTTTTTGTTGGAAACCGCCACAAAACCCATTATATTTTTGAACTTAATATCATTGGAACGGCCAATCAGCTGTCAAACCCCCGAATCCGGGAATTTCATTAGTAACTGGCGAGGAAAACCCCTCAACATCATTGGTTAAAAGTGAGTTTATAGTGTCATAATTCTAAGGAGATCTTTAACAATAAACGATAAAATGAAAAGAAAGGTACTAATTATTTGATATATTTGATGTGAGAATTGCCAAAAAATGTTAGTGCAACAAGCAAAAAGAAAACAAACAAGTAATATATTGGATGTCTTCTCACTTAAAAAATTAGCGCATTGATTAGATAAACTATTTGCTGCTCTTTCTATGTACTCTTTCATTTAAATTTCATAAACTAATATCATCAGCTATTTTTTTTTGCAAATTAGAAAAGGGTATGCCATCATTCTTAAAACATAATTTCGGAGTTCTCGCATTCTATAGCTTGTAAAATTTTGAAAACTTATATTTAATGATTCAATATTTAAACCAAAACAATAAAAAAAATTTAAAAAATTGTTAAGAATTTGTAACATTTACAAAGTTAACAATTTTTTAATAAACAGGTACCTGACAGCCGGTCCACGAAACACGCGTTAACAAGGTGCTATGTTGGCACATTGTTTAAACACTTGATAAGTATGTGTGTATTATTTCTTGAGAAATTATTTAATTCTTTATTTAAACATGATAAATCAATATTTTATTAATTTAATGCATATTTTTTATACAAGCTAATAAAGCTTTAACCTCTAGCAATGGTTAAGGGTTTAATACAGCTTATATTAAAAACAATATATGCAAAAAACAATAAAATATCAATTTATGCCATTTAGAACGGGGATTAAAATGTGATTTTTTTTTACAAAAAAATTAATATCTTAAAACAATACCAAGAGTTTTTAAAAACGTTTTAACATAGCCCCTAGTCAAAATACGCTTAATGGACCGGTTCCTGAAGTTTGATCTTACCTGCCTTAAAGTATTCCACTTTTACGCAGTAATCACCATTACATTCTCCTGATTTACAATTCTTCCCGACACAATGATGGCATTTAAGTCCATTTACTAAAAAAATGACCATATTTTTCGTTAGGCTCCCACAAAACAATTATGGTTTTATTCGTTAAGTAAAAAGAGAATAAAAACGATCAATAATGTGTTTGTTTAATATTTGTAAAACATTAAAAACTAAGGTTTGTCGTATATTTCAATCTTTAAATTAATAGCAATTCGAAATTGCAACTTTCTGATTGTTGATACTAATAAAAAATATTCTACATTTCTGGCTGCAACTATATTTTCGCAAATTTCTAAAAATTTCGCAAAACTATAAAACTAATACTCACCTCAAAAAAATAATAAAACGAAGTGGAAAAACTCAGGAACAAAGCTCTATACAAAAAAATTTTGAGCGCACTTTGAATACAAGAAAATAACGAATATGAATATTTGCGACCGCACATTACAAAACTTGTATGGAATTCACAGATTCCAATAGGAAGATTCTGTAAACATCAGTTTAACGATGTTTTGTAAGTTGATTTAAATTTTTTGTCTTAATGAATGCGTTTAAAATGTTATCGACTCATTAAACAAAAATCGATAAGCGGACTACCATTTCAACTACATAAAAATCCAAAGTATTCAGTTAGCACCTTAAAATTTTGGCAGGAATAGAAATATCAATATTACTCGAATATCATTGATTCAAATGGTTGAAGTGAGAAAAAATATTAATACAAACAGATTAGTCAGACGTATGCAAATTACACGTGCACCCTTTGATTAAGATTTTTTTTATTTCCGACGGTTCGCGGCAATATGGTAATTGCTTAAAATTACAATTTTTACCTTAAAATAGGAGATAAAACGCGATATGAAAGATATCGAGTGAATTCCAGCCGATTGATTTGGCAATCGTTTAGCGACTGTGCACGTTTACTCCCAACACCCTTAATCGACCAAAGTCACATAAGGAATAATTTGCATACAACAAGATTAAATTTGCAATACATCCTTTGAAATTTTGAGTTCAGTACAATCATGGTACATACAACAAGTGTATCCTGATTGTTTTTTAGCGAAGACTATCGAACTCATATTCTAAATGATGTATGGCAAATTTTTTCATGTTGTATGCAAATTATTCCTTATGTGACTTTGGTCGATTTTAAAGATCGACAAATTTTAAGGGCCACTAAAATTTACAATTTGCGGTTATAAATTTTGCTTTGTATGGGATAAAAGAGGGCGCGGCAAATTTATCGCCGCGTTAATTGGAAAATTGAGTTTTTTTTCGGCGTTCATTGCTTGAAGGTGATTCTAGTGTCATAATTCTGTAGAGAGGATTTATAGTCGTTGGAGCTTAAAAAAATGGAGCCGAGCAATTTTAGAGCCCATTTCGACATCCCAGTCGAAGCTAACGCGAAAAAGCAAGCCTAGGTAAAAATCTTAAAATCAAGCTAAAAACAAATTAAAAGGAATAAATTTTAACCTTGAACAGGTCGATAATTGCTAGGCTCTAAGTTTTTTTGGCTCTATCGACCCCGTGGCGTGGAATCCTTTAAAACTGAACAATGTTGAAATGGGAGGTTTTCGTTAATAAAAAAATTATATTTTGAAATTTACTTCGTGGGTTTGGGATTTAAGTGGAATTCGAATATTTTTTTAGTTAAATCTAAAAATACGGCCAGCGGGAGCTAAATGTTTTAAGTTCTTGTGTATTTGAAATTTGAACGGTCCATGTGCTTTGGATTTATTGTTTCTAAACAATAATTATGCTTTTCTTTTATTACATATAGACATTCAAGCTTATAAAAATTATAAAATTGATTTGATGCGTATGTTTTTTTTATTTATTAAGCACATTTGTTAATAAGAAAAAAAAACAAAGAAACACTTATGTTGGAAAAATTACGTCATATAAGACTTTTAATATTAAATTCCCTAAGGCTATGTTTCTTATGATTTTTGGGCAAATATTTAAAATTTTATCCGGGCCAGTGTGTTTTTAGTAAACATTGTTATTAACTACACTTACCTAAGCTGACTACAGAAACCATAACAGTAAATATTACTAGCTTCGATGCATTCATAATTTATATAGCTTAGGTTAGTTTTTATGTGAATATAGTAAAAATCGTCCTTTATAAAATGAAAATAACAACAGCGGTTGGTATTGACTAAACACTGAATATAATTATAGGTTTTGGAGTTATATTTATAATGTTCATGTGATACGTTTGGTGTCTAGGTGATAAGAAGCAAACACCGGGCACAAAGTTATACTTATTGATAGTAAATTTAATAAGTTAATTAGCATAACACGGGACCTCATCATTCAACATCACAAAGATGACTTTCCAGATGATAAATGTTGTTGTTTGTTGCCATTGGTGAGTTTTGTAATCCCACGTCCGATGATTTTTGATTTTTTACCGAGTACAAAACAGAAACACAGATAATATAATGCCGCGACATAAACATACCTAGCATTCGAATTTTATTTTATTGGGCGATTATTTTCCATGAAAGCGTTCAATTAAAAAACCTCTGTGACGTTAAAAAAAGATAACCTCAGATTTTATATCGGCTTCCAAAGTCAATATTTTTTTTATACATTTTAAAGCTTACGGTTGGTATTTTATTAAAATAATCTTAATAATAAATAAGCTATTATTATTCCAACTAGAAACTGCGATTTTTGCGTAAAGATTAGCAAAAAAAAACATTTTTTTCAGCATAAATGAATAATTAATTTTTTTACCGATGGGTAAATCAGAACTTATCTGTTTTTTATATCAGTATGTAGTTAAACGTGTTAGAAAATGCATCTGTAAATTTTTGTTTCAATCCGAAGCTTGTCTTTGCTATTAATTAATTAATTTAATCAATTTTTAATTAATTAATTAATTAATCAATTAATCAATTTTTGCTGAGAAGAACTTTTTTTAAACTATGAGTTTTGTCAAATGGTTTTAAAATAGTTCTTAGCCAATATTAAGAAATAAAAAAAAACTTTTTCACGATCTAAAACAAACTGTTGCTGAACTTTTCCAAAGGTTTAAAATTTTATAAAGCTCAAAGATGAATTTTTACCGGTTTATATACATAGGCATATGTAACTGATTGCTGAATATCAAAAATTTAATGTTTTTAGCTAAATTCTGTTGGTTTTGTTGTTAGTCCATAAATTAGAAAGTGTAAGCTGTTGTACCGTTAAAAACGCAAGAATTAAATGTTTTGCTTATAAATTAAGTTTTTCTTGACACATTGCGGAATATCACACGATCCAGAATTTATAATTTATCAAATTTTATTAGCATCTAAATACGTGTAAGAATGTATGTGCCAGCAAGTGAAACCTTTTGGCAAAAACCGAATAACAAGTGATAACACGTTTTTCGCGCTCTTACTCTTAAGTCTGGTTCATACTTATGTAAAAACCTCCTTTGGACAAAGTCCAAAAGACGTTTTTACATACGTTTATACGCTGTATTTGTCCTTTGGACTTTGTCCAAAGGACGTTTTTACATACGTATGAATCATCCTTAAGTTTATTCGTGAACGCCCTCGAAACACATAGGTAAAAACCAGGTTTTACTTGTCGATGCTGCGTGAACGTCTAGTCAATTGTTAATTGTCTGTCACCCGGTGTTTACCAAACCTTAGACCTCCGATTTTTAAAAATCAAAATGGTTTAAATCTGTTATGTATTTTAAAATTTGTAATCAAAAAATTTGCTTTTTATTTTTACAACGATTAAAGAGATTTAACATTTTAAAATGGCAAAAAAAACTTTTAAATGCATTTTATACTTGAGCGATTTTTTATCCGTTTTGTTATAAATGACTAAGACAATGGCGTTCTTTCTGAGATTTGCTAAAAACTTTTTGACAAAAGCATCCTGGCATTTAAATTTGGAGTTTTAGCAAAGTATATTGCATTCATTATTATACGAATACGAAATACTCATTTTTAGACCAATAGACCTGCGATTGTAATCACAGTTTTGGTTAAACTCAAGAAGCGACAAACCGTCAGCAAACAAGATCGGTATTTTGTTGACTTAATGCTTTTATTATGTTTAGGTGTTAGTTTTAAAATACTTAATATTGTAAGCTAAGCTTAAATAAGTTTAAAACCGCTCATTTTACAGGCGGAGCTCCGGAGCTACGGAACTACCGAGTTTTGAGGCTCCCTCCGCTTTAAATGGCGGGAGCTCGAAGGGTAGGAGCATCACAAATTTTGAGTACAAAGTGGCAGAAATCACGAAAGCTCACGGTGTCTTGGTTTTGTTATTTACAGAAATGAGAATAACATTTTTATTTACTTCAAAACCTTTAGATTACTCTCGCCCGCACTCTAAGACCCCGAATAAAAGTTAAGCAGGTAAAATTCTTTTGCGTGGTCAAATATAATATAAAAAATATGCTTCTAATATCGAATAATTTATAAGCTACATCGGTAATACATGACATTTTTAGCTCATAGTATCCTATCAAGAAAAATGATAGGCCAATTATAGTGCCGATATAATACTTTAGATTTGCGTTAGTTTTCCATGTTTTCTTTTAAACAATTATTCATATTACGAGTTGCCTTAAGGTTAATTTTAAAACAATCCAGTTAAATGAATATCCAGACTTTGTATGTGTTATATTTTGTATCATCAATACCAGGTTAGATTTATTAATATACTCACGTTTTCTAACAATCACTGGCGTGGCGCTCCGGGGCTAAATCGTTTCGTTTTTGCACCAACAATGCGTGTAGATTCCAATTTGCGCCACTAATCAAATGCGTGTAAATTACAATTCGCGCCACCAATCAAACGCGAATAAATCACTGAAATTTCGAAAATTGTTTTTAGATATTAAAAATATCAAAACATAATGCAAAACAAACAAAAACAAAATACATATACATTTCTAAACATATACGATGGAATAAAAAACAAATCAATACAGTTTGCCAAACAACTAATCCTTGTAGTAGATTTTATAAAATAAACATGCGCTTGAATATGTAAATTGTGACAAATAAATCAATTAAATGCACATAGATATTTTTTTATCAAAAATGGCTAAATCGTTGACACTTGAGAAATAGGAATTTTTTGGCATAGAAATTTAATGTTATTGTATTTTACTGATTTAGTCTTAAGTGATACCTTTCTGTGGGAGAGGGGAGGGGAGAGTCGGAGAGTGGGTGCGAGTGGGAGGTGAGTAGGAGAGGGTAGGGGGCATAACTGCTTCGTTAGTACCCAAGTGATAAAAACCATTTCTTGGCCAAAAAGCTTTTTGTTTTTGTATTTTTAGTGTTCAGTCTAAAATGTTACAGTTGTGTAGGGAGCAGTAACTGTTTCAATGGAGAATGCAATGGATTTTACTGTGTCAAAAAGGAATATTTTAAAAGCGGTAAAAAATTTTTTCTGGTTAATCGAAAGTTTAAAATGACTGACAACTGTAAAAAACATATAAAAGATTGTTTTGAATTGCGCCGATAGATTTTTCATTGTTTTTATTGTTTCGTTGCATGCAAGCAAAACATCTCTTTAATTTTGTGGTTACTATGTTTTGCACGTAAAATCTTGTTAAAACTATTATAACAACTTTGTCACTTAAAATTCATCTCTCTTTGTATAGGAAATATTAATGTAGATTCGGGCAAATATTTTTTTAATTTGCTATAAACAACGTGTGTAACGAAGCATACGGCCAAATTTTATGCTTCATTACATTTTCTCGAAATGAAAATCTTTGCGACTGATTTTAGGAAGCAAAACTTTAAAACTAAGTTCTTAACACTTTTTGATAATGATCGCGGATTAAACGCGGAATGTCAATGACATCTGGATGTTGCTATGTATCTGTATATCTGTGTAAACAGAAGAAGCAAACCGTAATAGTCGAAATGGAAATAAAACTCAGCAGAGGTGGCGCAATTCGCTTTCCACGTCAGAAATTTAAGGACCCTCAAAATGTCATAAAGTATTCGTGATCAGGTCATATATGCTTTACTTTGTGGGAAAGGTTGTGGGAAGAGCTAATAGGATCACTTTTGGCTAATTAGTGCTTGGGAAAAATGAATCTCTAATGAATGAAAGATCTCCTGTTTTCATAGGCACTAATTGATTAAAAGTGATTCTATAACAATACAACTTTGTAAAAATATTAACACTGAACAAGTTCTGCAACAATTTCAGAAATTTTGTTTAAAATTTTGTGTAAAATATTTATTAACGTTAGTTTTAAGAATAAAATTACCCATGTAAAATCTGTTTCAACACACATACACAGCTGTAATTGTGATTGTCTGTTTAGATTTAGCGGAAGAAAAGCAGTGGTTTCATAAATACTGCGTCACCATTGTGAAACAGGTGCCGAAATTCCAATGCGGAGTCCACGAGGAATCTGGGGACGGTCTAACCACCCTGATACAACATCAATGCCGTTGTAATGACACCAATTTTTGCAACACTAGCAAAAATGTTTATGAGAAATCGACAGTATATGCTTGCAATTTAGTGCCTTTTTTCTTGTATTACTTTGCTTTGTATTAATTATAATGGAAAATATAAATTTGTAAATAACTCCGTTTTTTAAATTTATTAAAAGTAGAACACCACAGCTATGACGATTTTTACTTAAAGTTAAATATCAACTTAGACAATACTTTTTGTCTCACAAGGGTATGGTGCGATCAAAAGTTGAGATTATAATGTATCCAACAAAAATAATTTCATCGTTTACTGTTTGTTCTATTTTGAACTATAGTGCTATGAATTTAAAGCACAAAAACAGTTTTAAGCTATTTCAAAAATTTATTTTATTAGTACAGTTTTTGCCACAATTTTATGGAAAGTTAAAAATGGTAGCAAGAGGTTTTTGGTGTAAAACATAATTTAAATCTTAAGAAAATTTGAAAAAATGGTATATTAAAAAAATCTTAATTAAAATTCTGAATTAGTTTTTAAATTAAATAGTCTTTGTCTATCTATTTCCAAACTTTCCTTAAAATCTATACTAAAAAATTTTAAGTTCACTTTTAAAATTCGACGCTGTAAATGACAAATCAAATCGTTCTTTTTAAAAATTCTTTTAGAAATTATCAAATTTTGACGCAGTGCCCGTGGGGTTTGAGCGTTGAACTCTAACTCGAAGGTTCGAGTCTTACCTAAAGACTTATTTTATTGCGCAAAAGTTTTTTTATTGATTAAATTTATATATGTTTTTTAAAAAAAATGTACATTGTTTAAAAAATAACTAGTGAATATTTTCACATTTGTATTTTTGACATGCATTTTATCAGTATCATTTTGATGACGGTGGGCTAAAGAGATTTTTGTTAGAAAGTGGACGCTAAAAAATCAGTAGGTCAAATTACCTTTTATAAAGTTTAATTAGAAAAGATCTGCCGTCAAAACCTGCTGTGTTCTACCTTAGATCAGCGACCTGTGGTCACGACACGATTAAGCCATTTATTAGTGATGTATGGGTCACAATAAAGCTTATGTAGTTTACACCGAAGTGACCAGTGGCAGCAGGTTTAAAACACAGCGACAAATAAATCTAGCGGTGTAAACACTGGCGGAACGCGTTGTTACTTGTAGCTTTGGTGGTAACCATCCTGTTGTGTAAAGTATTCATGATGTGACGTTTGGAAGATATAAATTGTAAAACCCGTTTTTAAGGAAAAGTTTTTAAGACCCGTTTATTAGTGATGGGCAGTTCCGTTTCCAGGTTTCGGATGGGTAAAAGTTAGAACTCCGGTTCCGGTTCCTGTTTCGGATATTTAGAAAATCTCAATTCCGGTTCCGGTGTTCCGGGCTTTCCGCAGTTCCGCTCATCACTACCGTTTATACTTTTTCCAAAGGACAGCCCAAAAACAAAAATCCGAAAGAAAAAACCCAAAGGACGAAGACCCAGGAAATTTTAAAATGTAGGGTAGTGCATTTAATTTCGGCACTTTTCCCAATTGGACATTTTTGATTTTGGACTATATCTTTGGTAATCCTGGATGGAATACGACGTTTGATAGCTCAAATGAGAGCTAATTATATGTAGATGACTGTCGTGAGCTTTTGATTTGTTATGTTATGATATATTTATGTGAAATTGTGTGATTTAGAAAAAAATAAAAATGTTACTCGTTTTTAGAACATGGGCATTTCATGATTACGCAACAAATTGGTTTAAAAATTAAACTCTCCTGGTAAAATTTAGTCTATTTTCCGAATTTTTAGTCCCCGTGGTTCTACGTTGCGTCTGTGGTGAGCAATCGTTATAAAATAAAATAATAAAATAAGTGTAATTTCGGCACTCATATGCTGTAGGTAAAAACGGATTGAATTAAGTGGCCGGGTGTTAAATTGTAGTTGTAAATAGTTAGAAGACAACGTTGAAATGTGTAGGGGTCATAGCACTGAACTTAAACTCGATTAAAAGGGTCCTTTAAAAAAGTGCCGAAATTAAATGCACTTTTTTCCCAAATTTTGTTCATTTTGATACCATTTGGCATTTTAGCTGTAACTTTTTGCCAGTTACACGTTGAACAACAAGTTGAAGCTTAAATTAAAGAAAATTATGTGGAGATAATGATAGGCTGTTAAATTTTTGAAAATTATGATTTTTTGACTGAGAAACAATCGATTGTTTGTAAAGTGCCGAAATTAAATGCACATATTTAATTTCGGCAATTTTCCATTTTTTTTAAAACTTATTTAATTAAGTAAAAAAATACTTTCGTACAGTGAAACTTTTGTGACGCAACTGAGTATCGTAGAAGCTTCAAAATGAGCTATCAAACATGAAAATCCAACCATACAGTAAAAAGTTACATTGAAAAAACAAAAAAAGTGCCGAAATTAAATGCACTACCCTATTCATAGTTCGGTTAAAATGTCCAAAAGACAAAGTCCAAAAAACAATTTTTGAAAAATTAATATAAATACACAGAATAAACAAATTTTTTCCTATTCTTTTTTTTGAAAAAAAAAACAATAACGACAACATTATTTATCTTTGTTTATTTAAAATTGTCAGCTTTTAAAACTATTCTATTTAAGGCTCATAAATTATTTAAATGATCTTGGCACCTGATGTACTATTAGTAAAAATGCATAAACAACACAAAACTTTAAGCATAAAGATAAAATATACTGAAATAGATGTCCACATAAATAAGAAGTTATATGACTACATAATGTTCTTTATGTAGTTTTTTTGTTTTAACTTTTAATGTGTTACTTTTTTTCAACATTCGATTTTCAGCGTTTATTGGATCTTTATATACTATTGTTTGATCTTTATGATTTAGCTTTTATACTTTAAGGTATATTCAGCATTATATATTGCATTGGTTAATGCGCTTTTTAGAAATTAATTTAAAATAAAGCTAAAAAACCCAATCTACGAAAATCTTAGTTGTTTTAAATTGCAATATATTAAACTGAAATAAAGAGTTTCTATTTGTCCATTTAGGTTTTTGAGAAACAAGTTTTATGTTTTTGGTTTTGATTATTTCGAAAATTTTTATTAAACTAATAAAATACACAATATCAAAATTTGAATAAATAAATGCGAAATAAGATTCAGGGTCGATGAAGCCGAGAAAACTTGGTGTTAAAACATGGTACGGGGTCTTTAGAGCCACAAGCAGGGAACTTGGAGCCATAGAAAATTTTTGGTAACTTGGAGCTTTCAAGAAAAAAATGGTTTGGGGTTCGATTTAGGCTTCGCTTGGGCTTATGTACACGTTTTAGCGATTTTTATTTTTGGCTCCAAGTTCCCAACTTACGGCTCCAAGTTCCCCACTTACGGCTCAAAGTTCCCTATTTTTGGCTCCACGTTCCAGTTCCGAAATCCCAAGGCTCCATTGACCCTAAATCTAAAACATGGAGCCATAAATAAGAAACTCTTGGAGCCGAAAATAAAAGTTCCTAAAAAGTTTACTTAAGCCTAAGAGAAGCCTAAATCCAAGACCATTTTTTTTCTTAAAGGCTCTAGGTTCCTATTGTTCGTGGTTAAAAGTTCCCAAAAACTTCCGATGACTCCAAGTTTCCGGCTTGTGACTCTAATGACACCCGTACCCTAGAAAAAACCAAAATAACGGATTTAAGTTTAAACATTTAAAGTTTATTTAAAAGCAGTAAGAAACAGACTTTATTTTGATTTAATACAGGCTAATTGTAATTAGCCTGTATTGTGGAAACGTTTTGTATATATGATATAATATTGACTACAATAAACTCTGTTTTTACTTACTGCCTTATTTTTTTATAAGACTACTTTTCTCGAAAGGAATTTATATTGCAACAATATTTAAAACATATTTTAAAGTATTAATACTAGGTTATCGTTAACTAAAAATTTGGAAGTCTACCAACTAAAAGCCAAAAAACATTATATTGAAATTTTTGTATTAAAAACTTGGAGTCTAATATGAGAAATTTGGAACTAAAAGTTTTAAATCCCTAAAATCTATACCTAAGCCCAAGCCTACACCCAAACTAATTTTTTGCTTTCGGCTCCCATGTTTTCAAAATATTCCGACAGCTATAAGTTTTCTGTTTATCAGTTTCTGTTTTAATGTAAGTTTTTTTTAAATGACTTATAACATTATTTTAAAAACGCTGCACAGAGATAAAACTTTATCAAAACAAATAAAAAAACAAAAGCCGCAATTAGAAAACTTGAGAGGTCAGGAAAAATTGAAGCGCTAAAAGCCGCGAAAGAAAAAGCGGAACCCCTAAAAACGATTTCAAATTTTGGTGCTAAGTTCTTTATTTAGGAATAGACTCTGAGCTGTTGGTGTAGGGTTTTTGCAATTTGGGTTTAAGCTTTCCACTTCCGGCTTTACATTTTTATTTTTGCTTCAAGATCTAGTTTCTTCAGTTCTTTCAGTTGTTTCCCAAAACTAATGCTTAAATAATAACGCCTTAAGTTTAAAAACAAAACAAACATACTGTTAAGGGTGCAGACACTTCTGCAAAATAGCAAATTTTTTCGCACTCAATGTTGCCTCAAAACATAAGCAAAATTTGTGGAATTTAAGCAATATCTAGAAAATACGAAAAGCATCTAATTATTTGATTTCAATAGCACATCAGCTAAACTATCCTAATATAATCTATATCTTAGCCACGGATGGAGTATAAAATTTAAATTTCTTAAATCCTAGATCTATTTTTTTAATTTTTTTATTTTGTGCTACAAGTTCCAGCAATTTCTCGAAAATTTAAAACTAACAACTTACAGATCCAAAAACCTCTATAAAACATTATATCATTGTGTAGATTATAAATCTATAGCTGCATAATAATTTCCTTATAACATAATCTTACACAATATACACAATATATCAATATATACACTTAATTTTTTTGCAATAATTTTTGTAGAGATTATACGAAATCTATTTTTCCTATATAATATAAGCATTTGGTTGCAATTCCAGTACAATAATTTTTATTTAACTATACTTTAAACCTAGCGGCAGATTTCGTAATGATGTTTTTTAATTTAGTTTTTTATTTGTGCATTTTGCATAGAATATTTTGTGCAGATTTTTTCCCACTTGTTTTATTTATACGTTACTGTTTCACTGTTTTAATTAAAAGTTTTTTTATTTTATTGGTGTTATTTAATTGTATAACGATTTTAAGTCTTGAACTTTGCAAAACGATATTTTAGCGAAATCAATGCGATTAACTTAATATCGATATTGATATTCAGGCAGTTTTAAGTTTAATATTATAATAAATCACGCTTACGGAAAAAATTTTTAAACAAAACGATTGACTAAACAATCAATAAAAATATATTGCGAAAAATTTTTTTAAAGAAAATACAAACAATCAAAACCCTTTGTGATATGTTACGAAGGGACCAAAAAATATAAAATTTGTACAAGTGTAAAAATTCATTTTATTTTCTGGCGTTTTTTTTAATTTTGGAACCAAAAAAGCTAAAAAAACTAGCTTTTTGATTTCCGGCGATTAGCATGCTAAATAACAGTATTTTGCACTTAGTATCATTTTGCAGCAGAGTGTTTTTAATCTCGTTTTTTATTGTTAACCGTAAAACAGCCTTGACAGCTTAAAGCTCTGAGAGCTAAAAGACCAATGACAATTATGTCTTATAAAATATCGTTTTTCGCTGTGTATCACAGCAACTGTTAAATCTTTTGTTCGTTTTTTTTTTCATGGAGAATCAAGTTTACCATTTTATTTTATTTTTTTGCTTAATAGTGCAAATATATTTATTAACAATGCGCTGATTGATAAGATTTTAGATAATAAAACTTTTTCATTCTTGGTAAAAAATCAAACGTTTTAAAAAGTTTCTTTTATTTAATTTGAAGCTGTACACATATTGAAGGCCCCAAAATACGATTAGCATGGTGTTACTGAAATCAATGACATTAGAAATTATGGGTGGCAAAATATTTAAGTGTATTAAATTTCAGCGCGCTTTGTGGATGTTTTTGACTTTGCCACTGACACCCGTTGTATCGATTGACATTGATACTCGATTCAGAAATGTTATAAAACTTGCACATTTATTTATAAAAAAAACTTAAACACGATAGAACCTGATATATCACAAGGTGCATCAGCTTATAATTTTAAACAAATTAGCTTGCACCTGCAACAGTCATATATAGCTTTGACTAATGCGCGCATTGCTTATAACCACACCATGAAGTCATAAACTTATAAAATTCAAATAAAAAACACATATTTATTTTCCGACTCGAAGATTTTTACAAACCAATGTTTCAACAACACTTTTTTTGCATGTATTTTTATGGAATAATTATTTTTATTAGTATTTGCTTTAATATTTTTGATAGAGTCATTCCCTTGTGGTTATTTATGAATAACGGACAAAATTTTCTTCTATAGAGAGAGACTCAAACAAAGAATTTAAAACAAAGAAAGATTATCGCTAGCTAAATGTCTGATTTTATTATCACTCCAATTGGATTCATAAAATTTGTCAACTCTATGACACAATGAGTTAAAAGTGTCATAAATAAATTGTAACTGTGACTCTTTTATCTTTTATTCAGGCAGATATTGTAAAACCTATGAGTCAGATTCACGTTGATTTTAAACTGATTGTGACCGTTTTTATGTTGTAATAACGAAGATTTACCACCGAAGATCATTTTTGTCTCCAAATTCGTGCATTCGTGCAATTTTAAAAATATTCCACACCAGAAAAAAACTTTTTTATTAGCGTTTTTTTTAAAAGTAAAATACCAAAAAATTTGCAAATTATTATATCAGAATTTTAATATTAATCATTCAATTTGGTATTTATTTTTTAAAACCAAATTAAAAAAAAACTATTTTGGCTGATTATACAGCGATTTATATTACAATTTCAAAGAATATATACACACTTAACATTCAAAAAACATCATGGTATACATCTCAATTGTATAAAAAATTATGCAAGGCCATGCCTTTGTCATAAAGCACTTTTTTGTTAATAAATTCGATCCTTCGGAGGGTTTTTAATCTTCGGTTAAATGTCAGTTTATATTTATTTTGTTGCCTTATACACTGGTTTAAATTTCCTTTTTCAATACTCGTTTAGTTTTAAGACTATAGTAGTTACTTTTAACTTATGAACTAAAAAAATATGAAAAAATGTAAAAAACCCTTAAAATTATAATTTTGATAAAATATTAAAATAAAAATAACGGTACTTCATAAAAATTTTAAAGTTTTTTTATTAATACTAATGTTAAAAGGTCACAACGAAAAAATACCCACTTTAACGTCTAAATTTAAAATATCTAAGATTTTACTTTATTCACAATAAATAATATTGATAGATTAAATACCCAGTTTAACGTCTAAGTATTTAAAATATCTAAAATTTTAATTTCTTCCAAACAAGTATTACTGGAACTCCGTTTTTAAGCGCTCTAAAGCAACCCACCTAGATTTGTCTTAATTTTGTATACCAGTTTTATGAATGATCAAAAAGGATTTACCCAGACTATTTTGTCAAAGCTATTTAGTTAACTATTTTTTGTCAAAACTTAAAACTAACAAGAATAGCTTTAAAAATATAAATAAAATAATTTAAAACATATTACAAACTTATAAACACATAAAATCGCTTATTTAAAGGGCGGTGGTCTGGAGCTTCGTCAGTAGCTCTCGAAAGATCCCTCATCCTTCCCGTAGCTTAAGATATTAGAAGAGGAAAAACACCAATAAAATATTTTTTAACGGTTTCAACTTTCACACGGTATTAACTGTCTTAAATATATGATTTATTTTCATTTCTATATCATGCTCCTAACTCTATGTCAAACGATTTACTTGGGATTTTTTTCACAATATTTTATATTTTTTTATTCTTTAATTTTCCAGGCTTATTTTTGCATAATTTTGTGGCCATACGATTGATTTTCTTATAAAACAATACTTGTTGTAGAGTTTAATGTCTTCGCAATGAATTTCAGCGTAAGGAACCATTTTATAATAGCGCCTTCGGGATTAAAAAGCTTTAAGATGGCACTCGAGATAGGGTGTGATTATTGCCGATTTCTAAAAACAACCTATTTCGATCTACGTACGCCAAACCATTACGCGAGCGTTGTTTTAAAAACACTTAAATTTTTTAATCCTTAAATCATAAAAAGCGGTAAACAAACGAAATCTGCTAATGTCGCACAATGGTGTGGGAACACAAAGCCCTTGTGCAAACAGAACCGTTTTCTTCTCGCTAAAAAAACCCTAAATTTTCAGTAGGAAGGTAGCAATTGACCTCACGACGTGTTTTTATTGCAAAAATTTTAAACGGTTTGTTTTTAATTGCTGTTTGAACAAAACTACCGTTCGCAATTTTCATTGTTTTAACTTATTATATTCGCGTGATTTGAAAAAAAATTAGTAAATATATAAATTTAGCAAAAAGTAAATTGTAACATCATAATTTTTGATATTGCTGCAAAATATTTTTCAACAGTATTATTTTGTGCGTAAAAGGGTCTTAAACTGGTTTGTTAAAGTTTTTATCGAAAAAGTGACTGGGAGCAGTAAGATCCAAGTGCAATTTAAATTTTTAAGTTAGATCCATAATGACCAGATCATTATAAATAAGATAAAATAACGAAATAATTGTTCTCAGAGTTTTTGGGGAGTCCATGTTAAATTGAAATTAAATTTCTGGGCGTTTCCCCTTTGAATTTTTAGTAAAACTTAACTGTAACCAACGTTTCGGCACCTCCACATGTTCCTTTGTCAAGAATGGTTAAAACAGAAAGTTTAAAATTAATAAAAAACTTCTTTTGAAAAAGTCAAAGGACAATTTATAAAAGCAAAACTTTTTTAGAAAAAAAAAACTATATATAAATATTTTAAAAAAAAAAAGAAAAAAAAAAACAAAAACAAAAAAAAAAAAAAAAAAATCCACCCCCAACCCAAACAAAAAAACAAAAAAAAACAAAAAAACAAAAAACAAAACAAAACAAACCAAACAAAAACAACCAACAAACAAACAACACCAACAAAAACAAACTCCAAAAAAAAACCAAAAAATAACACACTGTTTTACAAGTCTGTTACTTTTTTAGCCATCCTTGCAAAGGAACACGTGGATGTTTTTCAATTTAAAAAAACGAAAGGATCATGCCTGACTAGTTTTTAACAAATAACGTAAAAACATAATTGCGACGTTTTTCTTTGTTTACAAAAAAGTAAGAAAAAATATACTTCCCAATTGAAATAAAAAGCGAAGAATCTTTATTTCTTTTTATGCTTTGTCTTGTTTTGAAAAATTTTCACTAATAGATAATGAAGCAAAAAGTTGAATAAATTGATTTCTTTTTAAACAAAAAAAACCGCTCGAAAATTGTGTTTTTTAAAGAGCAGGACTAACCATACTCTCATAATCTTCACACTATAATTAAAATCGTATTAACTGAGGTTTATATTTATATATTTTGTAAGAATGTTCAGCTAGTCGTTGTAGTTTTACTGTTTTAAAATATTTATTATCAGCAAAATAAACTTGGAAAAATTTTAATTGTTTTTTTTTATTTTTTAATACAATGTATTTTTTGCACATATGGAAAATTTAATGCAATACTAAAAAATAGGACTAAATATTTTTTTTAAAAAATATCTGACATCATAAGTTTTTTAATAAAATTTTAACAAAAAAACATTGCATAACCTCCTCCTTAAGTTTATTTTAAAATAAACTTAAAATATTATATAACCAAAACATGTTTAAAAACCGTTGTATAACATTAATAAAGATAAGTTTGAACTTTCGCTCAGTAGCAAATGGTTTGTTTGTTTATTTTAGTTTTTTCTCGCGTAGGTTATTATTATTACTTTATTATAGTGAGAACCTCTCCGTAAGAATTTCTTGACATGTGGAAGCACATATGTTTGTAGTTGCTTTACAAAGTTAAAACAAATAAAATTCGTGATTGTCGATATATAAATTGAATACTAAAATTATTTTTTGTAATAAAACAAACTTTCGGTTTAACGTAAAACGTGGGAACCTTTAATATGACATCAAAATTAATCACTTGAAATAATTGTAGAAAAAAAACCTGTGTTTAGTCACACTAAAATTTTCCATTTGGTTATGCAATTTCTGCAAAACATAATATTTAATAAATAAGACTAGTGTTTGAAATATAAGCCGGTAAAAACACTTATTTGTTTGTAAAAGCAATTTAAATTAAATTTTAAATAAATTTCTTAAATAAATTTGAGATGTCTTATAATTGTTTTTAAAGTTTTTTTAACGTAATGGTTTCTTATTTTAATGAAAAAATAACAGTTTGTCAAAAAAAAAACGACACATATAATATTAATAATATCGTTCAGTTCAATGATTTTGTCTTTTGAAAAAAAATCGTATTCATTTATTTGTGGTTGATATTAAACCAAACTATAAAAAAACTTGTTAAACTTAAGCTTTTAGGTTACCTTATATAAACAAATAACCAATTGTTTATAAGGTAACCATTTTATTACTTACGAATTGAGTTTATTTTTAAGATAACTGAACTTTAAAACTGTGATAAAAAATTATTGACAATGTCATTTTCTATAAAAATTTTCATTATTCATTTAAACTTCAAAAAAAGCTTTTTGCTTTGATTAATATTGTTTCATTTGAAAAAACAAAAGATGTTACGGAATAAATTTTTTTTTATAACCTATCTTCATTATACAACTTTGTACATTAAGTACTTCAAGGAAGGCACTTCAAAACGAAAACTAATTTATCACATTTTTATTTTTTGTTTATTATCAAAAACTTTTCAGTAACGATATGTAAAATGTTATTACGGCAAAAAACCAAATTCTTTCAGCTATTTTTGCAAATAAAAAAAAACTAACTTTACATCTGCAATGAGCTCAAAACTATTTTTACTATTTAAATTACGCCTGCTTAAGATTTTTCGGAATTTAGCAACTGAAAATAGTTCTGTCCGAAACATTTTGAAATTATTTACTTTAAATGTGTCTGCATTATTTGATTTTACCCAAAACCGGACCAGTGTAAATCTAACTAAAGTTTTTAAAAAAGGACGCAGATCGATTTTATAATCGTTTTAAATAAGATACAATGCTAATGCTGAAAATTCACCGGTTATTTGGTTAAAGCTGAAAAATGATTTCCGGAAATTTGAAAAAATAATGATATTTTGTCAAGTGGAATTTAGCTTATATGTATATATAGATTTCAAAAAATTTTTTGCAGAAGATTCGAGGGTAAAATTACTTTTCCACGCGAAAATAAATTTTTTTTTAAAATTTATTGTTATTTTACAAATTTTATAAAGTTTTTCTGAAACTCCTATTAAAAATTTATAGTAATAAATATTTTTATTATTGAAAAGCTTTTTTTTAAATCAAGAATCACAAAAGTTTCAGCTCGTTTTAATTTACAAACATATTGATAATTTCATAAGAAAAGCCCCAAAAGTTAATTTAATATGAGCTTAAAACTACAAAACAAACGTACAAATTCTTGTAAATTTACCAACTTTATTCAAATAAAATTTTTATATAAACCAGATAATTCTCAGATATTAAAAAACGAATTTCTTGCATAATAAATCTTTTTATTGTGAAATTTTTTTGGCAAATCAAAAAGTCTTTATGGTTAGTTATTATTGTTATTTGAAAAAACAAAAAACAAATTTTTTATAATAGCTTATAATTTTGAGATAAAATAAATTCCACACGTAAAATTTCTCCAGTTGAAATTGTGGCCAAAATATACCATTTTTATCAAAACGAAAAATAAAAAAATAAATGTCAATTTAAATAAAGGTATATTAATCAAATCAAATTTGTACTGAGCGCATTTTGACAAAAATGCACAGAAAACAAAGCTTTAGCCAAAATGTTAAGTTATAAGACCAGGGGTGGTATGCTGAAGGTTTAATCTAAATTAAAGTTAATCTGAGATTAGCGATTGTCGACACAGGGTAAACATACTAAGAGATCGATGAATAATCGGGTAACTAACTTAATCGAAGAAAGACTAATTCTTCTATTGTACACCCCGATACCCCATGCAAATTTTAACCACCTCCGGAGGGGAAAATTGCGGTTTCCCGGACCGGGATAGGGCGAACGACACCCCGCCCCAGACAGATGCGAAGTAATCTAAATAAGAAGAGCAGCCCACCCCACACACCACCAACAACCCCCCAAACTCCCCACCCACCCTGATTATTCTCGACTGTAAGGCGGGCCAACGCACCTCGTCCCGCCCCCCAGGAAAATAAGCCATGTACGATGTGAGTTTTATTTAGTCTGTGCTGTACTTTATAATTAAAGATTAGTTGTGATCCACATGTATAAACCAATATTTTAAGTTAAAAACGAGTCATTATTATTATTGTAATCCTTCCAAATTTATAAACAAAAAGTTTTCTGTTTTTGGTCTTAAGCGGTAAAAACAAAGAATTGCGGATTAAAAAAAATACTGCATAAAAATATTAAACTTTTTAGCAGACTTTTTTCTGAAAAAATGTACTATTATTCATTTTTGTTCGGAATTACATTAAATTTAAAATTTAGTTTTTTGCTGCCTAGGGTTATATGTACTTTCTGCCAAATATTAATTAAATCAGACGGTTATTTTATGACTTACCAAAAATCGATGTCTATTTTTTTATTAGGATACCCGTCTTTTACTATTGTTATAATTTTTTAACTTTATCGAGTGGTGTGATGATGGTTTTTGTGTATTAATGATTGATCGTTTTAAATTACAGTTTTTAGAGTCGGTAAAAAACAAACGTCAGTACCAAGTTTTGGCAAAGGTGGATAATCTAATAAAGGTATGTCATAAATGGCATAAATGGTATTTAAATGGCATAAATGGTATAAAATCCACTTCGAGCCGCATATCCGGCCCTAGGGCCGCATGTCCGGGCACAAGCGAGCAAATTTTGCTGCGGCCCTAAGGCCGGACATGCGGCCCTAGGGCCGAACATGTAGCCTTAGTTCGGACATGTGGCCCTAGGCCGGACGTGCAGCCCTGGGGCCGAACATGCGGCCTTAGGCCGGACATGCGGCTTTAGGCCGGACATGCGGCAATACGGCTGGACATGCGGCTTTAGGCCAGACATGCGGCTCGAAATGGATTTTATGATGCACGCTGCTACAGATCTCTGTGACATACCTTTATTAGATTATCTACCTTTGGTTTTGGAATTTGAAAGCTTCTCAATCAAATTTCACTAAATTACTTTGTTAGAATTAGTAGTTTTAACGTTCTGCAACAAGTGCTGTTAAAACAAGTGCCATTCAAAATATGGATTGATATGCTAGAGTTGGCTGGGTGCTAAATTTGTCTTTGAAATGAGAGTAAATTTAATAATGATTTGTAAAGTGTGTCAACCGTTTCAATCAAAAGCGTTAACCGTTTCTTTACGCAGCTTTTTTTCTTCATAATTTCTAATTGCAGTTGCTTCGAATTTTTCGCTTGCGATCACATTTGGTGTTACTAATTACTTTCAGAGTGATGTATGCATTTTGAAAAAAAAATAATCCTAGTAAAAAGTTAACAATATGGATTTTACGTTCGTATAAAAAATGTAACAGCTTGCAAAAAATTTTTTTTTCAAAAACTTCAAAGCTTAAACGCAGCTTTCCTGCTCTTCCTTAATTTTTCTAAACAATTTTTTTAGTTTAATTTTTTAGCTTATGGTTTTAGGATGTTAATTAATAATTGTCTGGATTGTCAACGCCAATAGTTTAATTTATGGTTTTTACAATACAGTTTTCAGAAAAGAAAATAGAATTTTTACTGTGAATACTTGACTTTTTTTTCACTTAATTTGGCAGAATCTTTTTTATAGCCAAAATCCTTTTTTATTCACCCCATAGATTAGTTCTGAATAAGTGTTTGTTACTTTAATCACGAAGATAAAAACTAAAAAAATCAAAAAAATCGTATTATTCTTAAATAGTTTAATTAGTTTAAATCTATACTTAACGAAAATTGCAACACGGTTATATATTTTGCTATGTTAAAGTGTTTCAGTATATCAGTTTTTGCCAAGTAAATTTGGTTTTTTAATGAAACATCACAATCACTCGAAATCATAACTAAAATAGTACTTTTGTGAACAATAATGTCATATTTACATAAATAAAGCTGAATGTTGTCCTTTAAAAGTTATTTCGGGGCTACGTAGATTTTGTTAATGTTTGGATTGCAAAAATAATCAAAATTAAAAAAAAAACTACTCAGAAAACAGACAATCCAAATTTTTTTGCAAAAAAATATTTTCTGTGACCATAACGCAAAGTGGATTATTATACACCGTCATTGTGCCGTCACTATGAAGCGCAATATTTTGAAACCGTAAAATGTACTATAGTCGTTTGCTGTGTAACGATTTTTCTCCTACATATGGTTGGCGCTTGTCGCCGTTGTACCCTCTTTTTACACTAAAAACACTTATTCTAAACTAGTCTAGACTGATAGATTTACAATAAACATTGTGAAATCATAGATTCATGATAGAATTCATAATAATATAGGTAAAATACTAGTTTTAGTCGATTAGGTGTTTTTAATCGTTTGTCTTTTATTAATTTGAATAATTGGTGCCGTATATTTGAAAGCGCGCATCATTTTATGTTTTAATTATTTAAATTTATTTGTGCATTTAGTTGCTCGTCAGTCCTAATGATAAAATACAAACGTGGACACAAGTTATATGTAACAGGCTGGCTCACACTGGAGTGACTGACAACTGACAGTGCGTTCAGAGAGTGTTTACACACACCCTTACACACTCACTTGTCGCTAGCTGGAGTGCGAGCGCGCTATATCACTTGTCACTTTTTATTTTAGTGTGAACCAGCCTTTAGTGTGCAGTCGCCTGAGCTGGAAGGGGTGCGTTTCCGATTTCATTGCTTAAAAAACTTTAAATAGTACCTATGTAGACAAATTTGGTGTCCGGAAGAAATACTTTCGGCAAAATATCTTCGGAAAAAATAACTTCTTGTAGAAGTAAATTATTCGGCGTTTTTAAAAACTTTTTAGGCTTTTTTAAAGTTTTTTCATATTTTTAAGCTTACTTTTAAAGTTTTGTGAAGGCTTAGGGAAAACAAAGTCTTCTATTGTTATAAATTTAAGAGTGTTTCTGAAGATATTATGATGATATTCAATATTATGCAGAATGCATTTCTTCCTAGCGCCACTATCTATTGTCATAACGTTGATTATTTGATTTTTTCAAACAGTTTGCAATTTGACTATATTTATATTATTGGCTGTTAAAGAGAGGCGACAACACCAGCCACGACCACTTTACCTGTAACAATAATTTTTTTTGAATATTAATGTTGTTAAAAAAACCGTAATATTTTATCATTTTAAAACAAACTTAAATATTTCTGTTGACTTGTAATGTTCCTACTCCCTAATATCATGCTCCGGAGCTTTGGTCAATTAAAGTGGAGAGAACTCCAGAGCTCCGCCCCTTAAATAAGCGATTGAAAACTTATTAAAATTTTAAATACGTTTTAAATTACTCTATTGTATTTTTAGGACTATTATTACAGTTTTAGAAGTTTTTTCTTCTCTTTTTAAATAATTTTGGGTCGTTTTTCTTTTACTATTCTACTATTCCTTTTTTCTATTAAATAAGTTTTGGAAAAACTTTAGTTTAAAAAAAAAATTGACAAAATATTCTAAGGGATCACTTTCTAATTATTTCAGAAATTAATAGAAAATAGAGCGGAGTTCCGGAGTTGGGAGGAACATCACAAAAGTGCTAAGTAAACTAACCTAAGCTTGAACTGCTTCAATTATTTTGGAATGCTCATAATAAAAAAATCAACTGATGTCACTTGATTAATAATTATTAATTAATTATTAATATTGCATCACTAATTAGTGATACATGCCAACGCCAGCTGCTTATGTATTGTGATTATTGATTGATTTAAATTTACTAACTAGGTAGCACTTGATTAAAAAGTGCCTATTTATAATGGTTTAGTGGTTTTTCCGTGTATCGCTAAATAAGTTTATCTGATTTATCAATATTTGTAGTTTGATCACTTTTATAGATTATAATAACTGGTTCTCATTGTTGTTCTAGATTTGTGATTTTTTTTATATGGTAATATTCAATTAAATTTTAAAATCATTTTTTTGCATAAATTTCAGCGTATTTTTTTTGTTTTAACTAGTAGAAGTAAAAATGATTACAGTTTAAAATTTTTAGCAAAAGATGTTTTCGAAAGTTTCGTAACTATGGTCAAATTTTATCTGACTGACCTTCCATAACTGCTCTCTAAAACATCTTACTGGTTTTGACTTTTCGAATTGCATGCTCTAACAGTAAATATACTGTACATCGTCAACCAAAACGGTTTTTTACTGGCATACCAGTAAGAAAATACTGGTTGCGTCAGTAACCAGTAAAAAAAAAATTGCTGGTTTCACTGGTAACCAGTAGCTGTAAAACTCTTTAAGTTACTGGTTATCGGTGAAACCAGCAATTTTTTTTACTGGTTACTGACGCAACCAGTATTTTCTTACTAGAACGCCAGTAAAAACCGTTTTGGTTGAAGATGTGCGATATATCTACTGTAAGAGCATGCAATTCGAAAAGTCAAAACCAGTAAGATGTTTTAGAGAGTGTATGATGGACATGAAAGTGAATTAAAATGCGAATGCGAATTTCATAATAATAATAATAATAATAATAATAATAAAAATTCAATCAATAATGTTTTTATAGATATCTTATACAAGCTAAAAATTTAACAACAAAGTTTTCCCACACTAAAAGTTTTTCGCTTAAATATAGATCAATTAGCAATAGATTTTTAAGCAATATTGAGTTAAGATTTATTGAATATATTTCCACTTGCTTGTTTTTAACTATTGCATCAACATTAAAAATAATACAGCAGCATGCGTTTTATTAAACTTTAGTAATTTATATTATGCTTTGTTTTGTTTAAATAAATCAGTTTGATCAATTTAAATAAATCTGTTTAAATATATTATGCTTTTAAAAAAAAAACTGTTTGTTAACATTAAAACATAAACAAAAAATTCAAGATCATGGAACATACATAAAAATAAAAAACTAAAAGTTATTGTTAAATGTGAAAATGTCAGGTTTATTTTAAAAAAATTTAGGATCAAATCTAGAAAATATGTAATTTAAACCTATTTAAAACAGTTTGTTTTTGTTTTAAAAAGCTATAGTTTGTTTACGCGCACAGAAAGATGCAATAGTAGTTTTTTTACCGGAGTAGAAATTTTCCTTGGGAAAAAACAGAGAAAGTAAATACTCTATATGCCACCAGAATTTCTATCTTGCTGTTTTTAAAAAAGATTTTTTTGTCGTTTTTACATGAAAAAAATTTTAAAAATAATAATTATAATTGAACCTGATGCAAAGAAATCGCACGATTTAAATGCAAATGTTTGAAAATAAATTTATCTCTAAACAATATTATACAATTCAAATCAAGCGAATACTTTTTCCAACCATAATCGTTTTATTCTTAATTAGTTTGCTTCTTTGTTTAAAAATGAATAATAAGTTTATTTACTGTGTTTAAGTGTATATTTTTAGTTTTTTTGTTAATCCACCACTTTAATAAAAGTGCGATAATTTGCATACCACGCTTTATAAAGAATCAGTGGGTTCACTTTAGTTTCTTTCTCTTTTCCTGCCTTTTTTGTACACTTAGCTTATTAGGGTTAACTTTATATAAATGTAGCAAAAATTTAACCAAAAAAATTTTAAATGGGATTTATTCGCATAAATAAAGTTATTTATATAATTTTATTATTTTTTCTACATCTAGAATATTGATTGTTTTGAAATTTTATTTTGGTAATTTCAGTCAAGCATAATCACGATTTGTGGTAATTAACGGTGTAGAAAATAAGTTGGAAATATATTGTAATAATCAGTTGCTGCAATTACGTTGAAGTTTATTTTAAATAATCAATGTATTTGAGCTCTTTTTTTAAGTAGTAAAAGCTTGTGAAATAGTATACAAAAGTTATTATAAATGGTTAAAACAACGATTAATCGCTAACTTCGTTTTAAAATAATTAAAAAGTAATTATATTTTGATTTTAGGGTCATAGTAGTTTATAATTAATCAGTTTTAAAAATTATTATTATTATTATTATTATTATTATTATTATTATATTATTAAATACATATTTTTTGATAAAAGAAAATTTAGAGTTTGTTCTTCATGGAAAAAAATTTGTTTTATTGAAAAATAAACCAATTATTTTCATGAAAAGAACACCGCACTATTTATATATACATAAATGGAAACTAAATTAAATTTTAACATTATGCACATGATTGTTTACTTGCCTTTAACTTTATATTTCTTAACAAAATCAATAGAAAAATTTGTCTTTCGAGTGCAATTAAGATAACAATTTTTTACTCATTCATAACCTCATGGGTTACAATTAAAAATCTTTCCTTATAAATGAGTCCTCGAAAGTCAAAAATTTAAAAAAAGCAAATTACAAAAGCAACCAATTTATCTTAAAATAATAGTAATTCTTTATTATTTTTTGACTGTTCGACTTGGCGTAATTTTTAACTTTGACTTGAATTTGATGTAGCTCAAATTATTGGGAATGTCTTTGGTTTTGAAAGGTATATACTTCAATAAGCTAAAATTTGTTACCTAAAAACAATGATAATGACTAATTACATGGTGATGTGCGATTAAAAAGCAGCAAATCACCGTATCATTTATCTGAATTTTGTGTAACTAACAAATGAATTATCGATTTAGCTACTATTTTAATAATATAATTATTGTATGGCTTGAGAATTTAGTTGGTAGTTTTTTTTAAACACTCATCAGGCTTTTACAAAATTCAGTATTTGTGATTTTACAAAATTCAGTTTTACTGGTAATTCTTACAATTTATTGATTTAAAATCAATTGGCCATTCTTATTGTTTGTCATGATATTTTAAACCGTAGAAAGTTTATTACTGTAACAATAGTAAACGTATTTTAATAGAAATATGCTTAAAACTAATTATATTAAATTAAAAAAATAACAGAAACTAAAGGTAAACCCAACGTTGCTGCAGCAGTTGTTCGTTGGATTAAAAAATACCCCCTGAAGTAACTTTTTAAATCACGAGAATCTGACGTCACTTTATCAGCAAATTAAATTCGATTTAATACAAAGTATTTGTTTGATAAAGTGACGTCAAATTCTCATAATTTGCATGGTTACTTAATGGGGGAGGGGTATTTTTTAAACCAATAAACAACTGTTGTAGCCAACTGTTGTTACTTTTAACTTCTTTTTTTTCAAATAAAAATTAGTATTTTATTAGAGGTTTTAAACTGCATAGTTGTTTTAGTAAAATTCCAGAAAATCAATTTTGTTAACTTTAAATATAATTTCGGGCTTCGTTTTGCTGAGCGAAACGAAGTTAAAATTTTGTTCGAATTTTGGGGGTAATTTGTGGTGAATTATTGTACAGATCGAAGCAATTTGCGAAACACAAAAATCTTAAAATTTTAGGCTTTGGGAGACTATTTTGGGAGAAGGGGGCGGCCGCCTAAACACTCCGTAATTTTTTCTAATCATTTAGGGGGCGGGGGGGGTATTTCCCGACCCCCATTTTTGCTTAATCTATGAATATTTTGACTCAATATGAAATAAATAATGGGTAAAAATATCAGTTTTCAGCATTTCAAAATTTTATATCGTTGCTTTATTTTCCTAACTAAAAAAGAGCGCGTTTCTATGGATTTATAATTTTGACCAAGTGCCAGTTTTATCAAATATAACGAAAATTATATCTTCTGCTGCGTTCATCAGCCAATTTCAATAAACTTATATAGTAACTTGATATTAAATTTTAAAAACACAATGGAAATCACATACTTTACAGCTCACTTATTTAAATTGCCTAAATTAGAAGTTTTAAAATATAATAATCAGCTACTACTCAATCATTCACTTCTATTGTAAATTTTATTATAAATCGCTATTCAAAGTCGATTTGATTAAAATCGAAATTTTAAAATCAAGTAATATGTGATAGCACGACTCGTCATAATAAATCGTAGAAAATTAAGTGCTATTCATTAACACTAATTCAGAAAGGCTGAGGAGAGATTTTATTTCCATTGAAAGTTCATTGAGGTTGAAAACCTCGTTTGTTCGGCTGATGAATAGGCAAATTATCTGATAAAAATTATTCACACAAAAATCCTCCTCTTATTTTTTGATTTTTTTCTCAGATTTCTCATACCATTAGTTGTTGCAAAATGAAATTCTAAAGCTCTGTTTTTAAAATCCTTCTTACTTCTTTAACTAACAATAAGCTTTTAAATCTGCGAAATGTTTTTTTGCAATCATGATAGGGTCGGTCTCAATTTAAAAAATTGTTTCTTTGAAGTACTGATTATAACTTTTATTATGTCTTATCTTAAAAGCATAAAGTAAAACATTTCATACAATATATTAATTCAGCTGTACTTGTTTATTTACCCTCAGCATAAGCAGTAGTTTTAGAAAAGAAGAAAATTGTGTGCAGAAACCCACCTGTTTGCGAGTTTTTTAAAAAATTTCAATTGCATATAGAAATATTCAGATAACCTGTTTTACGCATTTCAGTAGTTTTGATATTTATATTTTATCTGAACGCGACGGGGGTGCTAAAATCCGCCTCAATAACGTTAATCGACGTCGCCACAGCAAAATGAGCCACTATTCTAATAAAATATATGCGACTGGGACTTATTTTAAATTTCATACAGCACCCTATAAACTATAGAATCAGTCACAGTCACGTGTCTTTTATAATGACAGTAACTAATTTTGCTGTAGTAGGGGCGTAACGATAACAACAGAATAGACCAAATAAGTTAAAATCAGCGTGAGTACAGACTCGTTTGGCTTTTAATACATTTAACGTGCGATATATACGAATAAGTCGCTGAAACCTTTTTTATATCAGTGCTGCGACACATTATGTTTAAATCTGGTGCGTTTTTAAAAAGGTGTAAAGTTAATCACAGTCAAATATGTTTTGTTAAATGGACAAAACAAATCAAATCGAACTGGGTCTGTTTTTGTGCTTAAATTGGGTCGGCAAACTACACACGTTAGTTTATTTTAGAATTACAATTAGAAAATTTTATTGCACAAGTCATAGTTATGACAATCACGTACAATATGAATTTAAAAAAATCATTTGTATGCTTACCACGAAATTTTACCTAAATAAAATCTTTGTCAAGGAAAGTTTGTAACAAGTCGCACAATCACCGAAATTATTTTTAATCTAATCAACTCGCCATATAAATCCCAAAAGTTATGCTAGGGTGTAATAATTCATACATCAATTCAAAATAAAAACTACTGCGACTTATTAAGTTTACTCCTACCGTGCTTTTAGAGGTAGAAAAGAGTCTAAAAACGCGCGTTTTATACTGTTTTGATTCATTCTGCCGTACAAACGAACGAATATTACACGTTAACTGTGACTCATTTTCCCACAGTGGAGGTTGAATAGCTTTCCCAGCCAATCGCATCGCTAAACCGCGGCGATTTATATTTCTATTTTAAGGTAAAAATCGTCGTTACCGCGACAAAATAAGTCAGAGTCACGTTCATTTGGTACGTATTGTGACTTTTTATACCATAGTAATAACGAAATCCGTCGCGTACAACTGGAATAACTAGTGTAAAAAAAACTTAAAAACCGAATATTCACGCATGCGGTATGTTTAAGGTCGGCCGTAATAAACACTCCAACCAGCCCACTGAAAGCAACGTATCGACGATTATGAAAATTGTAGTGTAGCTAATTTTAACCTTATATTAAGAGTTTTGACTTAAAATTGCCTTCGATTGTATTTAACCATATTTTCTAATGTCACACCACTTAACCGAGTATTGTTGATTTAACCGAAACTTGTGATTTATAACTGTTTGGATTTTATTTTATTTAATCATATTTCTAATATCACATCATTTTTTTAATAAAAAATTTAACCCAAACTTGTTGGGTTATAGCTGTTTGCATTTAAATTGTATTTAATCATATTGTCTAATATCTGAGGATTTAACATCGAACATTTAACCAAGACTTTTTGATTTATAACTGTTTCTATTTTTCTAATTTTCTAAAACATAAAAAATCTAACGAGTCCAGTTACTTTAGATGTTTTTGTTTTAATGTTCGGTTTTAAAACTTTTTGCTTAAAAAAAGGCAATCGCTTAATTATGACAGGTTTGTTTTTTCAAACCGAAAAAACATTATTGATGTAATTGTTTTAAAACATTTGCTTTAGGGTGAATCTTTTTTCTCCCACCGGCTTTCTCCCACCGAACGGAGCCGACGTATAACTGAAATTTAAAAAAAAAATAAGAAGAAGGATAAGAATAATATAATCAAAATTAAAAATGTTGGAAACATTCCTGGGGGCTTTGCGGCGATTTGGTCGCACGACCGACAGCGACTTTATTGATCAGCTCCATTATTTTATTACTTCCAATATGTGCATAGCTCTGGCGATCCTTATCAGCTACAAGCAATTCGGCGGTAAGCCCATCGAGTGCATGCTACCAGCAAAGTTCAGCGGATCATGGGAGGATGTGAGTAAATATAGATATACAAATTTAGTATTTAATTAAATTAAAATTTAATTTAATTTAATTTTAATTTAATTTGATTAAAATTTATTTTAAAATTGAAGCCTGAAATCTTTCCGAGTAATATTTACTGGCAAAATTAAAATTGAACAAAATTTTGGTTGTTTTTTTGTTCATTGTCTCTCCCTTAATTTTTTTTTATTAAATCAAACTACAGCAAGCATTTTCTTAAGTATCATTACTTCTTGAGATATATGAAATTAACAAGTGCTAAATCCAGCCCGATTTTTTTATTTTTTGTAGTTTGAAGAAGTATCATGCGAAAATTATTAATAATATTTCTTACAAAACTTTCTTTTGAATGAAAACAGTTTTGAATATATACCTAGGTTTATATAAGTTTTGTTTATATACTTAAAGGTGTAGTACCGAATCAAACTTTTTTGTCTCGGATTTTGATTATTTTTTGTGAAAACTTTACCCCTGCCCCCAATAACCCACAGAACTTTTTTCAACAAAATATCTCCAGTGGTTCAGGAGTTATGACCCCCAAAAATAGCGTTTTTCGACAATTCCGTTCGTTGAAGATTGCCAATGGATATAACAATTTGCGTTACAAATACACTTAAAGAAAACAGCTATTTTTTACTTTAATTTGACACCTTGATCGGTAAGATTGGTGCAGTATTTGTCGAAATATCGCGTTTTCTGTACAAAAAAAACCCGCGATTTTTTTGTTAGAAACACCAGACGACGGCACACGGCAGTGATTTTATGAAGTTTTCCCAACTTTTTTTCCTTCACTTCGTTTTTTTAGCGAAAAAATCGAGGGTTTTTTGTACGAGAAACGTAATATCTTGACAAATACTGCACTGATTTTAACGATCAAGGTATCAAACTAAAAAAGAAAGTAGCCAATTTTTTTGGGTGCACAATTGGTAACTTAAATTGTTATACCGATTGAGCAATCTTTCACGTAAGGAATTGTCAAAAAACGCCATTTTTGGGGGGTCATAACTTCTAAACCACTGGAAATATTTTTTTGAAAAAATTCAGCTATTGGGGTCAGGAGTAAGGATTTTACAAAACGATATCAAAATCGAAGACAAAAAGTTTGACTCCCCACTGCAACTTTAAAAAAATCTTGGAAAAACAAGGCTAGTCAAGACTTGCACGACGTGCATGAATGGGCGAAATCAATAATTACTGTATTCTGACATAGCAAAAGCTACAGCAATATCATTACTACAATTCAACTTAAACTAACCACAAATTATTTAAGGGGTTCTTATTAGCTATTTAAGAAGAGTATAATATTAAAGGGTAATTTTTATTGAAAATCGTGTGTGAAGTTTTTAGCGCTATACATCTATCCATGCGTCTATTCACACTTATGTACAAGCGAATAGATCCTCTTTACAAACTTAGTTTCTATACAATATTTAAAAAAATTTTAAGATGAAGTGCTAGTTAATCGGGTAAAAGTAGGGTAACTGACTTAATTTCGGCCACCTTTTTTTATTTTTTTGGATAAGTTTTTTCTGGTTTTTCCAATCGACCCAAAGGTTGGTCTAAAAATCAAACCAGAACTTTTTTGCTTTTCAGTGCAAAATTTTTGGATTTTTCGTTAACACTAAAGATCAGTGGAGGTTTAAAGTTTTTTTTTAGTGGCCGAAAATTAGGCGCGAGCCGATTCATTTTTGCTACCTAGCATAACCTGCCCCTGTAACTTTTGCTCAAACAAACAATAAAAATTTCTAAAAATAACCCCGTCTCACCCTTAGGTATTGTTCTCTGTACATATAACTTATTTTTCGTTTGCGAACTTTAATAGTTATTGCATAATTTTAATAATTTGCAAAACTTTAAAAAACAAGTTATAATTTGATTTTTTGTTCAATTTTTTTTTTGCTTAAATGTAGAAAAACAAAGCAAACGAGCAAAAAAAATCTATAAATACGAGACATGACAGAACACAAAATGGTCTTTCACCTAAATTTATAGGCCGAAATTAACGAACTAAAAATGCGCAGAGAAAACTATCAAAATGATGAAGAAAATATCAAAACAAAAATAACAATGAGCCTAAATAGAAAGAATTTAAGATATATTCTGTCTAAATTATGCAGTTTTAAACACAAAAAAGCAAAATAGAAAATCACAAAAAATTCACTTTGTATAAAAAATGCTATAATGACAACAACAAAAATAAAAAAACTTCAAAAACACTTATTCAACATTCATCCAGACTTTTTCCGCTAGCTTTTAGTTTTAAAAATAACCCATTTTAACATAAAATAAATTAAGCAAATAAGTAGTAAACTGACTTAATTTCGTGATTTTTTTATTTTTTTGATAAGTTTTTTCTGTTTTTCCAATCGACCCAAAGTTTGGTCTAAAAATCAAACGATAACTATTTTTGCTATTCCAGTGCAAAATTTTTAAAATTTCTGTTACACTTAAAGATCAGTGGAGTTTAAAGTTTTTCAGCCGAAATTAAGCCAGCCATTTATTTCCCACCTACAAAAAACTGCCCGTAACTATTCTCAAACAAACAATAAAAATTTCGAAAGTGCAAGTTTACCCTTAGTATTTTCTCTGTACATATAACTTAATTTTTCCTACGTTATTTACCTGATTCATCCGATTGATAGCCTCTGGTATCTAAAAAAAGGTAGGTAGCTAGGAGTTTGGACGAAGGCATCCACATTGTTTCTAAAGCAGGTACAAGCGGCTTTCTATGTTTTTAATATGCATAGGCCAGGAGCTAGGTATGATACAGTTAAATCAGCTTTAAGGTAGAACGCCACAGTTAGATTTTGAGGGCAGATTCTAACTAATTAATTTTTACTAAAGTAATTAGACCTGCTGATTCAATTTTTGGCATTCATTTTTCTTTAAAAAATGTTATCGTCCACAATCATCAAATAACATCAATAAAATACATGTCAAAAATACAAAACATTAATAACATTTATTACCAAAATATTCTATTTTTTCATTTTTAATTCAGCGTATCTTGAATAATAAAACACTTTTTTAATTAAAAAGCTAAAAATTTATAAAAAATTTTTTTTCGTTGTTAAAAATATGGCCCAGCGAAGAATCGATCGCAAGAATCCAAGTATACAGGCCCGACGTACTAATTACTCGGCTTCTGGGTCAGCTGAGAATTTTCACTTTAAAGCCACTTTTAAAGAAACGGTTCAAAATGTAGTTTCTCGGCGTCACTTAAAAAAAAATTAAATGAAAAATAAAAAATTTGATTCTTTCAGATTTTAATGAAAGTTTGGAAATAGTTAGACACAAGTCTAATGAATACTTTGAAGTGTATTTGATTAAAAAACTAATTGAGGATTTTTTTATTTGATTTTTTTTAAAAACATCGATTTATTTAATTGTCTTCAAATTTTAAATTACGTTTTACTCCAAAACACATCTAAAAGTTACCCTGTATTTTTCTTTAACTTTCTCTAAAATTGCGGAAAAAACTGAGTGAATCAAATTTTTTAAATGGCCAAAAATAGTTTTTGAGCTTTAGATTCATTAAAAATATCTCAAAATAGAACAACTGGTAAACAATGAAATTATTACCGTTAGATACATCATAATCTGAGCTTTCGATCGCATTATACTTTTGTCGGACAAAAATTAATATCTAAGTTGATATCTAACTTTTAGTAAAAATCGTCATAACTGTGGTGTTCTACCTTAAAGGCAGCTAGATACAAGACAGGTCAGAGTCGGGTACATATAAAATAAAGGCACATAGAAGGCAGTTAGACTTGCTTTTCAAAATAAGGCATCCAGTCAAAATTATGTAATTATTGTATTATCCGCCAAAGAATGAGCCAAAACTCACCGCAAAAACCGCGCCACTGGGACTCAATTTACACTAAAATTTAAAAAAATTACATGAAATGTGTCGTGGTGACGTTTTGTGCTGGATTTATCTTAATTTTGACTGGTTACACTGTAGTGATGACAACGTACATGTTTGCACAGACAGACATTACAGGAAGATGTATACGATTTATATGTACATGTTTACATGTACAATATATACAGGATATTTTTGATGTTTTTAGTACTCGGAAAACTACTGCTTCGCTCAGAACACATATTACGTTCGCATGACCGACGAAATTATAGGCGCCAGGGCTGGAGTGACAGAGGAGGAGTTGAAACAACGGCGCTACCACGAAATCCCCTACTACCAATGGATGGCCTTCTTCCTAATGTTCCAGGCGGCCGCTTTCAGGCTGCCCAGTCTGGTGTGGAACTTCTTTGCGCAACATTCCGGCAAGCATTATTTAACAACTACTGTTGTGATGATGTTTCAAAAATAAAAATAAATGCGAGTTGTAAACTAAAGCTAAAGGGTGATTTCGCAACGTAGCACATAACTCAATGAAGTAATGAAGCCGGACATCACAGGTTTAAGTCCTTTATTGCAGATTTTTTAGTAAAAAAGCTAAAAATAGCAATTTTTTGCTTTTTTCGGCTGGGGTCTAGTATAACTAATTAAAACCACTTGTTTCATGTGAACGTGCCAAGGCTGCTTTGTTTATTATAACAAGAAATGAGTGGGCTTCACTAAAAGTAGTCATGACTGTTTTTCCTTTGGTAATTTAATTCTTTCCAACACTAACATATGACGCCAGGATGTTATTGTAGTGTTGCATATAGTACTGCAGCAGCACAATGCGTGGTATTTAAAGTCGAAACTAGGGAACTAGGTAACTAGGGAACTTGGAATCGTCGGACATCTTTAGAAACTCAGAGCAACAAAAAAGGGAACTTGGAGCCAAAACAAAAAAGTGAGACGTGTTAAAATTTAGGCTCGGGCTTAAGTGTAAGTTACATCGGTTCAGGGTCAATGGAGCCGAGGGAGCTTGGAGCCAAAAATAAACATGGCTAAAACCTATTCCTAAGCCTAAGCAAAGCCTAAAAAAAGATAAAAAGTTCCCTACTTACGGCTCTAAAGAACCCGTACCCTTACATCAAACTTTAGGCTTCAAGATCTTCATTTTTTTATTTAGGCTTTGGTTTAGCTGTAAGAATAAGTCTTAGATCTTTAGATTTTAGCTTTTAGATCTTTAGTTCCCCTCCTTTATGCTACAAATTTCCCATTTGATGACAATGTTTTTCATTTACAATGGAAATTTTCTATTATAAGTTCCAAATACCCAATTCTGGCTTTTAATTTAGCTATTTTTGGCTCTAATTAATTGTAAGCATAAAATGTTTAATTATCTTAACCAGATCGTCAGCATATCTTAGATAAAAATACTAAAAACAAATCCTTTTTTAAGTGCTAAGTCACATTAAGGTGGATTCTAAAAGAAATTTGACTTATTTTGTCGTTGATAAGATAAGCTTATAAAATTTTGACTATCGAACCAGATGGCCAGCATACCTTAGATAAAAAAAAACTAAAAACAAATCTTTTTTTGAGTGCCAAGTCACATTAAGGTTGATTCTAAATGAAATTTGACTTATCAATCAATCAATCAAGGTTTATTCTAGAAACTATTAAACAACAAAAAGTCATAACAGCAATAGGAACCGACCACGGTCGTTAAACAAAACAAAGACATTTATTAATCTAGAATGTGACTCAAAGGCTTAAACGCTAAGCACTAAGTTTAGCCACTAATAAGATATACTTTTTAAAAAATCTTAGTGAGGGAGCCGAGACTTGGTTTTGCAATAAACTGTTCCATTTGGGAATAACTCTGTTACTAAAGAAAAATTTTCTAAGTAGGGTAACTGACTTAATTTCGGCCACGCCTTAATTTCGGCCACCAATTTAGGGTATTAGAAAATTGGCTTATTTTTAAAACACAAAAGAACTAGCACAAAAGTAACTGGATTAATGTTGAATAAAGTGTTTTCGCAAAAGTTTTTTTATTTTTGTTATTCTACATTATCAACATTTTCATACAAAAAGTGAATTTTCTGTCATTTTCCTAATTTTTGCTTTGTGTTTAAACTGCATCAAATTTAGAACGAAGCAATATATAACCTTAAAATATGGTCTATTTAAGGCTCAAAGTTGTTAATTTTCATGTTTTGATATTTTCTTCAAAATAATTTTGCAATGCGTTTAACTAACTGCGCATTTTAAGATTCCGTTAATTTCGGCCACCTGAAAATTTAGGTGAAAGAACCTGCCGTTTTTTGTTGTTTTTAAATATCATTGTACTACCGTATTTATAAAGAAGTTTTTTTGCTCGTTTGACTTTGTTTTGACGTTTTTTAAGCCAAAAATAAAAATTGAACAAAAAATAGAAATTATTAAAACTTGTTTTTTTAAGGTTTTGACATAATTATTTAAAGTCTTGCTAATAACTATTAAAGTTCGCAAACGGGAAAAATTAAGCTATATGTACCAAGAACAATACCTAAGGGTAAATTTGCAACCTTTAGAAATTTTTATTGTTCGTTTAAGCAATAGTTATGGCCAGTTTTTTGTAGGTGGCCGAAATAAATGGCACGCGCCTTAATTTCGGCCACTTTTAAAAAAAAGTTTAAACCTTCACTGATTTTCAAGTGTAACAGAAATATTCAAATTTTGCACTGGAATAACAAATATAGCTATTGTTTGATTTTTAGGCCAAATTTTGGCTTGATTGAAAAAGCCAGAAAAAACTTATTCAAAAAAATAAAAAAAGGTGGCCGAAATTAAGTCAGTTACCCTATATTTTACTTTTTGGTAGTTTAAGTTTATAATTGTGATCTCTTGTTTGGTTTTCATTAAAATTAAAAAAGGTAATAGGATTATTAGAATCATGAATTATTTTGTAACACTCGACCATATCCTGATGGCCACGTCATACTTGGAGAGATTGCAAGCCTAAAAATTTTAATCCTTCTTTATAGGACACCTTTTTTTAAATGACATTCTGGAACAACCCTCTGGTGAACGACTTCTGAACTCTTTCTACAGAAGCAATATCTTTTGCAAATAGGAATTCCAAATTACACTAGCATATTCAAGTTGTGATCTTACATAAGTAATGTAAATAGGGATTCCAAATTGCACTAGTATTCAAGTTGTGGTCTTACATAAGTAATGCAACCTTGTAAAAGATTTTTAATAGAATTAGAATTTAATGTTCTGAAAATTAATGCCGAAATTTTAAAAGCTTTTTTAAAATAATTTCACAGTGATCAGAAAATTTCAACGTTTCGGACATAAAAACGCTTAAATCTTTTATAAGATTAGTTTTAGTAAGAACAGTTTCATCCATAGTTTAATTAAAGTTATTTACTCCTATTTTTGTACCAATGTGTAAGACCTGACATTTTTTTTCTGCCAGATGGAGCTGCTAATCTTTGGACCACTGGGTAATTCAATTAAGATCGTCTTGAAGGTTATTTGTGCCTATACCTTCTTCTTCTTTTGTAAAGCTGGTAAACCTTGGCGTCGTCGGCGAAAAGCTTTATTTCAGAATAAAGAACGCAGTCAATGATGTCGTTGATGTAGATTAAGAATAGCAGAGAGCCTAAAACGGAGCCTTGTGGAAATAAAATTTTTACTTTGTAAGAAGAAGATTCCAAACCGTTTATAATAACCTTTAAATTTCGTCCAGTAAGAAAAGCTTTAATCCAATTTAAACTTAATCCAATTCAGCATATTTTGACGCTGCTAAGATAAGTTTACTTAATTTTATTCAATTTTTACTTAAAAAGTTACATTAATATTAATTTTGTACTAAGATTTTAACATATAACTTTATTATAATGACACGGTCCTTCGTAGCTATAACAAACTTTAAACAAATGCGTGATAGAAAAAAATAAATTAAAGGTGCCTCAGAATAAAATGAACCTTAAATTTTTAGTTTTACTTAGCTTTACAAATTTATCCAAACATTATTATAATCAGTAATAGATATTTTGAATTATTTGTGTTGTATCTTAAATTAAAAAAAATAAGCGCCTACTTTTTACCTCCTTTGGTGCACCACAGGAAATTTATCACTCATGACTCGAATATACATAACGGAATGCATTTGAGGGAACATATCAAAAATTATATTGAGACTATTATCATCGAAAAGGAAACATTTATACTATGAAAATATTATGTAACAAAGCAATCAAAACAGTCTAAAACTTTCAGAATGGTGCTTGAATAATGATTGCTTAAGATTAGAATACTCAGATCAGTTATTTCTACCATATTTATTAAATAATATAATATTATTTATATTATAAAAATATCATAAAATTATTAAAATTAAAAATGTTTTAGGTTTGCGAATTCACGATGTTGTTCAAATGGCCATTGACAAAAACAATGTGGTTGCTGAGAAAAAAGACGATACAATAGAAACCTTAACAGTTCACCTCTCGAATGTCCTCAGATTTCATAGAAAACTGTTGCGCAGAAAAATTGTGCTTCATCGATATTGTATACCACTTAACTTGCCTTATACAGCCTTTTTTGTCACCTCTATGTATCTGCTGACTAAGTGTCTGTATTTGTTTAACGTAGTTTTTCAACTCTACGCTTTAAGTTGGTATGATTTTAACTTTTAAAACTTAATTTTTTTATTATTTTTTTCAAAAAATGAATTTTTTGGCCAAAAAATTCTCTCGTAGCTCTGTAGAGTGTAGACATAGAGCTTTTTCTATATTTTTTAATAGGATAAATATCAAACGATTCATTGCATAGAATTTTTTTAAACGTCTTCGATTAATGATCTTTTGGATTAAATTACAAGTTTTTACCAGAGTTTTTAGGTCACAGACTTTTTAAGTTTCCGGAAGCAATACGTTGTGGTACATGATCTAGTAATACATGATATACAAATAGTACTTCTAAAAATCGTTGCGTTTTTTTTCAAATTTTTCTATATTTTCTAGCAGTGTTCTCTGAGACAACGTTTTGACTCTTTATTTTTGTGATATACTGTATATTAATGGTATTCCTAACTGTTTAGAATCTCAAAGTTAAACTTTTTCTCTTTTGTACCTTGGACGCTTTTAACGCAGTATAAGCCGAGTTTAACACAAGCTAATATAATTAATACTCTAATTTTTGGGAATTAAGAAACCCTGCTTAAAATTGATTTTTAGAAATTTTCTTTTAAACAATAAAAAATAGAAATTGTTTTACCGAGATGTCGTATTTTGCCTTTTTATTTTTTGATAAATTTGGTTTTCTTCGTTTCTGTTTTTCTGTGATTGTATTGTGAGTAAACTGTTCGTTTACAACCTGTACACAAATAAACAACTGATCACAGCCTATTTCTATGAAAATCATATTTTTTTCAAATATTTTTAGGTTTCTTGGGGTTTCCAGCTATTCCTTTTTTGGTTTTGGCGTTTTGTTAGATATTATTAACGGAAAAACTTGGGAAACGACGGGCATATTTCCAAGAACTACTCTGTGTGATTTTGAAGTAAGCATTACTTTAGTAGTATCGCCTAACTGTTTAATACTGGTTCAAAAATGAAGATTGATCAAATTAATCTAACGTTTGATGCTTTAAACCTGTTGTTTTGTCTGTTTCTAGTTTTGTCTTTCTATTAAAAATTCTTTCCTCTATTTGAATGATCGTGCGAAATGAGGTTATAATGTTCAAAATGTTTTACTGCAGTAAATAAAATATCTGAAAGATTTATTTATATGTTAAACTTACTTTTTTAATATAATATGAAACAAAATATTATCCAAAAAATCGCTAATATTTTTTTCAAAAGATTGGTCTGCCGCTTAATTCCCTAAATAAATAACTATTTAAAGTATAAGAAGATTTTTTTTTGACTCTATGTGCTATCGACACTATCTTTTGACACTATGTGCTATCGATTTAGTGAGGAAAATGAAGTGTTAAGCTACATTTTAGAAATATTCTGGAGTGCTAACTTATTCCTAATGTTTTATTTTAGTTTTTCTGTCTAAAAATGCTGGTAGAAGTGTCTTGTTATTTTAAAAATGTTAAAAAAGCAATCAGGTAGAGACTAGCAAATGTTTCGACCATAGTTAAGAGGTTATGTAAATTAACAATATACTTAAAATGACTGCGTTTAAGTACAAAAAAATCTTGACATTTTAGGTAAGGGAAGTGGCAAATGTTCAGAAATACACGGTTCAATGTATGTTAGTAATCAACATGCTAAACGAAAAAATATTTGCTTTTCTCTGGATTTGGTACTCCGCTCTGTTTATAGCGACTTGCATTAGTTTGGCCTACTGGTAGCATTTTAGAGCATTATTGTTAATAGATTAATTGTATTCCGTATAGTTATTTTCATTTACGTTTAGCACAGTCACAATATATTCAACACTGCCACAGTAGTACATGCATATGCAGCAATACTGCAGTTTTATTTGCCCAATCGTAGCACAACACAAATAAGAAAGTGTGTACAACACAACAGAAATCTTGAGAACTATACTGATTTACTACTAGTAGCTATTCTGCAATATAGCATTTTTCAAGTATAGCTATATAATATAGTCAACGGTATAGTCAACTGTAGTCAATACAACTGTAGCTACTATAGTCAACTGTTGAAACAACAATATGACCGTATTACGAGTGTGCATTTCTGGAAAATTTTACTTTAGCCGCGCCTTAGCTTTAGTACTAAAGGTCCAAAAATCGTTTAGCCTTAGCTTTAATACTGAGCCTAAAAAAGGCCTAGTACTAAAGCACTTTAGCCTTAGTTTTTGTCAAACCGACAAATAAAGACATGTTTGTAAATTTTAAAAATGATCTTTTTTTTAAGGTAATTCCTAGCATTGCACTGTTAAATGTACAGGGAAAAAAACCCAACATTAAAGACTTTTTTTGACATTTATTGCATCAGATTTTAGTTTGTTTTTTAAATACTATTAATATACAGCTTTAAATTTGAGTTTTTGAGTTTCAACCTTAAATGTAAATAGTAAGGAAAAATGGTTATCTATCAGGAATTTTTTTCGAGAATGAATATCTAAAGCAACAAATCATTTAGCCAACATTTTTTATTAAAAAAAAGCCGCGCTTACTGCATAGTAAACTTCACAAAATTCCCATATAAAATAGTAAATATGAAATTATTTTAATATTACACCCTGGTCAAAATCTATTGTTCTAAACGGAAGGAATCCCCTGCGCATCAAAGGACACCGCGCGCATAAAGGGACGCCGGCATTTATAATAATATTTCTAATAACGCGCCGCGCCTTTCTAATAACCCGCCCGCGCGGCATTCTTTTAGCCATATTCGCACCTTCATTTTGAAGCCCTGTTTTGCCGCTGCTCCTCCGACAATCTATCCCACGGAGCAAAACATATATGACGTGATCACGAATACTATATGACATTTTAAAGCTAAAAAAATTCTGAGGTGTAAGCACTTAAAAATTCAAAAAAATATTAAAAAAAAAACCAAAAAAAATCATTCCTTTCTAACGCTTAAACAAAAGTAAGAAAAATAAAAAAAAGTAAAACCCTATACTCACAGCACCTTGAAACCAAAAGTCGTTTAATCATTTTAATTAGCATGATTTTTCAAATAACTCGCTTATGTTACTTTTAAAGTAAATATAGCATATTCAACTCGAAGTGAGCATAGTTTTGGCAACTAAAAAGGGGGGGGGATCGGGTAGTTGGTTACCCAGGGTAAATTGCATCTTTAAAAAAACACTGCCACAAATAAAAAAAGTTTTTTAATACTGGACGAATCTGGATAAAATGTTGCAGCTTGTGTTCTAAGAAAGCAAAATACCAAATTTGAAGCAAATCGATTCAATATTTAAAAAGTTATTAGCAATCGGTGATATAGACAAAATGCACCACACAGAAACACCAAACACCATGCACCACGCACCAAACGAAGAGTAACGGACGGAAAATCTGGTAAAACCATCGGGTGTACATTATGTAATACCAATTACCAAAGTATAATGCAGTGATAGCAAAAAAAAATAACATAATAATAAAGGAAAAATATGGACTTCATATATTTCTCAGAGACATTGACTGCTATTATTAAGGCGCGCCCTTATTAGCACACCATGGCCCTAATAATGGCGTGCCCTTAGCTCACTTATTGATTTTCAAAAAATATTTATAAGTCTGTTTTATGCGACGGTTATTGTAGCTGCGATGGCTCAGTGGTAGTGGACTACCAGTGGTAGTGGACTGCCACTGAGCCATTGCAGCTACAATAATTGTTGTATAAAACAGACTTATAAATGATTTTTTTTTGAAAATCGATAAGTGCACTAATAAGGGCGCGACCTTATTAGGGCCATGGTGTGCTAATAAGGGCGCGCCCTAATAAGAACAGTCAATGTTTCTGAGAAATATATGAAGTCACATATTTTTCCTTTATTATTATGTTATATATTTTTGCTATCACCGCATTATACTCGGGTAATTGGTTTTACGTAAAGTACACCCGGTGGTTTTACCGGATTTTCAGTCCGTTACAGTGTGTTTGGTGTTTGTGTGTGGTGCATTTTGTCTATATCGCCGATTGCTAATAACTTTTTTAATATTGAATCGATTTGTTTCAAATTTGTATTTAGCTTTCTTAGAACACAAGCTACAATTTTAAATTTCATCCGGATTCAGTATTAAAAAAACTCTTTTAATTCTGGGAGGGAGGTACTAGGAAGTCCTTCCGTATTCGCTGGATTTCTATGGGGTAGACCCAGGATGAAAAATTTTACAATTTAGAAGATGGTCAGGGTTGGTCTAGTTTTCAAAACATAAAATACTTTTGACTTTTAGTGTGTCTGATTAAAAATTCTAAAAAAGGAGTTAGGGTAACAAAAATTGAAAATTTTTTGAGGAGAACTTGATTTTTGTGTCGGGGGGGGGGGTTCAAATTTTAAGGTTAAGGGGGAGGGGTGGACCCCAGCCTAGCTCCTCCTTTCACTGATATAAATCTCATTAAATAATATTTTTGGTTTGACAAGAACACTAAGATTTTTTAGTGGTTTGTCATTTTCTTCGCAAAAGCTAACGTTTTGCCAGGCCCATATCTTTTGTCGAGCTTTTGCCAGCTAATTTTAGTTTAGCCGCGCTTTAGCTTTAGTACTAAGTTCAAAAAACCTTTACTACTAAAGCACCTTAGCCTTAGCTTTAGTACTAATGACAACCGTAGACAGTATATACTGCTAAAATGCTGCCTCAGGTTTATTATTTTGTTCTGTCCACTACTGAGTGAGCAGTACATCAGCCACACGCTCCAAACCACAGATCTCCCTTTTGACCCGCGTCAAAGCAAAAACGACGTCAAGCGATTTGTCCGTTCATATCTGCACACGGATGGGATTTTCGCTATTCGACTCATCACTATGCACGCCGGTAAATAAGATTATTCAGAATTTACTAAGGCTGAACAGGCGTTGCTGTTTTTTTGTTCTGCAAACCAAAATAAAAAAGGCCATGAAACCAGATAATTCAAACTAAATCAGCGCCACTTACAATGTTAACCAAATAATCAGAATTCACAAAAATAAGAAAGCAAATTTTGATTTCGTGATATACCTATTTTTATCCTTTGTGATTTACCTTTAGAGTTAAATTTTTCTATCAAAAAAAAAAAATCTAACAAAAAAATACTTCAATTATCTGGTTTAATGAGGTATTCCATTCATCCTGACACAGTTTGCATCAAAAAGTCTTCAGAATCGAAAACAAATTATTTTAATTGAAACAATATGTCTTTTCAGTACTATAATATTTTACAATATTTAAAGATATACCTTTTTGATCATGTAAAACTATTCAGCAGTTTTTGAAATTCAAACACAAAAAAAACAAAAAATAACTAATACAATAATAAAGTAATCAACGTAAATTTAAATTCAACAACGTTTTAATTCCTTGAATCATGAATTATGATTGATTTTTCAACAGTCTATTCCATACTTTGCTTACAAATACATATGGTGTTAAAAATAACATAAATGCATGGTAATCCTAAATAATATTAATACTGCAAAAATAAACCATGAATGAGCCCTAAGTAGAAAACAGGTTAAGTTTATTTTTAGGCTTCGTCATAGTTTTCAAAAATTTGAAACCCAAAACTCCACGGTGCCTAATGACCCCACCAAGTCCTGTATTTTCAGCTATATAAAGCCATAAATTCTATTTAGGAATAATTTTCGGGAAGGACCTGGTGCTGGCGTTGTGGAAAAGTTTCTACAGGATCGAGGAGCAGTACCGCCGCTCCCAGTCCACGGAAAGCGGGGCGTCCATGAGCTATGTCCCGGTCGCCCCCATCAACCCAATCAAACCGTCCTTGTTCAAAGGGATCGAACTGAGATGGAGACGGAAGGAAAACAACAAAGCGGTAGCGTTAAATGTGATAATTTAGGTTGATATCAAAAATTTGGTATGATTAAAAAATGTCAAGCCAAACTTTCTGCAACAAATTATAGATTTCTTAAGAATGAAAATGTTATAAGGGATTTTTTTTATGAAATAGAATTATTGAGCCTGAAGACCACTTTTAGGCACAATTGTATATAAAATAAAAGCGAAAGTGGATATTAAAGTTAATATTATTATTAAGATCCAAGTAAATATTAAGATTAGATTTATCCTGAGTGACGTTTTGATATTTAACAATATCAAATTCTTTGTAGTTGGAGTGAAGGTTTTAAAAATACGTTAAATTAAACAAAAGTAAATTTAATATGCAAGAACCTGATAAGAACGGTACTTGCAGTTGCGTCCAGTAGGTTGCAGACAGAAAGCAAGCAACAAATCTTGTCTTAGGCAGCTAGGAGGCAGGGTGGAGGCAAGTATAAGGCAGCAAAAATATCTTGGAGACAGGTAGAGGGGAGTGTGTGGCAGGCAAAACTGCCTTAGAGCAAAGGCAGGTAGGAGGTAGGTGATACCGCCTCCTATATTAAAGTATATGTTAAGAGACAGGTAGTAGGTAGTTAAAACTAAATTGGAGGCAAGTAGGAGGCAGATCAAATGCAAGTAAATTTTAAATAGAAGCAGGTAGAAGGTAAAAAATTTTTTTTAAAAATTAAGTTGGTCAAAAATAAAAAAAAATACATGATTATTTTCTTTGGGGCGATTGTCAAAAAGTGAGTAATCCCTTTCTTCTAATTTCACAACTCTGGGGGAGTTTAGAAACGTCCAAAAATTTTGGGAACTTAGAGCTAGAAGTAAAAAATTTGGAGCTTGGAGCTCGGAACTTGGAGCTCCAAGTTACTAACTTCAGGCTCCAAGTTCACAATTTTTCTCTCCAAGTTCCGTTTCTAAGTGTCATAGCCTTCAACGACCCTTAATTATTTCACATTTGTCGCTACCGTCAGGCCCCAATTAACGACGTCCATCACCAACCGTCTGATGTCAAATTGGTGATAGAAAAGAAGGAGAAGAAGTCCCTGGCGGACGAACTCAAGGCCAAGCTGCTGAACGTTCAAACCACAGGGGAAGACGATCACCAGGACAGTGGAAGCGACGAGAGCGACAAAGACGGTAATACTAGCGCCACCAGTAGCACAAAAAGCCAAACTCGCCCTCCAATTAACACTTCAGTTTGAGCTAAGGAGTTCAGTTGAATTTAGTCTGTTGGACTTTTTCTGGGAAATTCAGCAGATTGGACTTCTTTTTTAACCTCTGTAATTCGGGTCGCTTTACAGACACTTACAGCATTACTTACTTACTAAATGGAGATGTTCGGCAAGGAGTGGTGGATCTTTATTGTTTACGTCAGGTGGACATTGAATGTACGCCAAGGAGCGCCCTGTAGGTGTGGCAACAGTTGTATGGCAACAAACAGTGGCGGCTTTGAATGCAAATTAGCATATTATATTATGGGAAATTTAGTGAAATTTGCATTTTATTATATAAGTTTGCATTTGCGTATTATATTTTATTTTGGAATTTCCAGTAAAATTGCACATTTGGACGATCACGTCTGCGATTTAAACTTTAAAATAAATGTATAAAACTATAAAATTGAACATTGTTATTATATTAAGAGTTTCTGCGGTATCCAACAGGGTTATTTTAAAATTTGATTAATTTCATATCAAAAGCAAAAACAAAAACTTTGCGACTCTGTACTGCGCCTTTTAGTACAGGTTTTAAACCAACGCGTGTGCCGGTCCAATCAAAAATTAAGATTATATCTGCTGAAAAACGTAGTAGTGACATACATTTTTTAGATTATTCACTTTTGATTACGAAAAGTTTATCAATTTATATTACATGATTTTAGATTTCAATTATGTTTTAAAAGTAAAAATTTTGCTTTCTTAAAAATTTGTACTATATTTGTTTTTTATACAGTTTCAGATAAATTTGAAAATATTTTAAAAAGAACAAAGGTATCCCACATAAGTCAAGGCATTTAATAGGCAATTTTTTTGTTGGAAAAAAATGAATCAAACACAAAAATTATTATTTTTATCTATTTTGTCATTCTTTTTCTGTCAATTTGTCTTTTTTTGTCATTTAGTAAGTAATTATTGGGGTGCATTAACTTAAAACATCACCTTAACCCGTTCCTGTAAATGCTTTTTCACTCCTTACAACCGTAAAACCTTTGTACGCCAAAGGTAAAACCTTCGTCTCATGGTGGTGGTATTTTTGTATGACAAATGTAATACATAAACCTTACCGCGGTAAGCTATTCGCATGACTTAGGTCCTATTTCCGTCACACATAATTTTTTTGTGCGCGAATAGTGCCCAGTGAGCGAGCAAATTGAAATGATAAAACTGTATGGTAGGAATATGCAAATTTTTGCAACATGAAATATCCTAGGTAATACACTGTATCCATGACAAAAATCTGCCTATTGCGACCTTACTGTTTTAACTATTTCAATTTGCTTGCCCACTGGGCACTACTCCCGCAAAAAATTATGTAAGACCGAAGTATGACATAGGTCTTAAGAAGGTTTCACGGTTGCAGCCCAGGAAAAGGGGGCAATTACGAGAACAAGTTAAAATTCTGAATTTACGGCTCAACGTTTCTGCTTCACAGTCTGTCAATTAACTATTGAACCGCAAATTCAACCTAAATAATTTAACACAATTGTTTTGATTTTGTAGGTTTATGTTGCGGTTCATTTTGATTTTGTAATTTTTTGTGCATTTTTTAATGTGCTTTAAAAGCGCTTCAGTTATAAAAATATATGTGCTTTAAAAGTGCTTTAAAAGGACTTTTGTGAGTCCGCTGAACTCTACATCAAAAACTTATTGAATATTTAACTAAAAATATTTTTTCATAATAAATATACAATATTTAATAAAAGTTTTTTGCACACTTTAACTGGTGAAGTTTGCGGTTATGACTTCGTTTAACTTTGGTTTATTGAGACTTAGAAATTTTTCAGGATATAAACAATACAAACAAACCAGAAAAAATAAAACAATGCGTCGTTAACGTTTTCAAAATATAAAACTTCCTGAAGTAAAAAATTTAAAAAAATTATTAGTAAATTTCACTTAATTTTCCAAGCTATATTTTTTTTTAGAACAGAAAACTTAACCCGAAATTATGTTTTTCATGCTTTTTTTTTAATAGATCTATATCAGGCCCTGTGCCAGGGGGGGGGGGGCAGGGGGGCCATGCCCCCCCCCCTTTCTGGGTTGGCCGGGGTAAAAAATAAGGAAGATGAGGTAGGTCCAGGGGGGTGGCGGGAAGTAAAAGCGAAGGTAACTTCATTATGAACCCTGCTTCTCCCTGCCTTCTTTCTTGGGGTATGCCAAAAATGGAATCTGCCGGTCTGGCTGCCTTGAATTCAATCTAAATAGGTATTTTTAAGCCCTAATTGTAATCATTTTTAATGCTAAATCAAAAAATTTTGCCTCCGGCGGCTGGGGGGACACCCCCCAGACCCCCAGGCGGACGCTTCGCGTCCGCTTGGCGCCGCTTCGCGGCGCAAAATGCGGCGCTTTGCGCCACATTTATATTTATTTTCAGTTTTCTAAAGTCTGGCCCCCTCCTTTCAAAAATCCTGGCACAGGCCCTGATCTATATTATGAGGAAATCCAAGTATACGAACTTATTACTTAGTGCTTATACTCGTTAATGTCATAACTATTTTTTATTATTTTCTGCGAGTTTGTCTTAATCTGCACAAATGCTTTTTTGCATTATTATTGCATATTTTTTATGTTTTTGTTATAAAACCGGTGTCTATTTATGTAATATAAATCAAATAAAAGTGTTTAAACAGAAAATTTTTTACTTGCATAATTAAATATAAAGCAATTTAGTAGGGGTTCCATGAAAAACATTGATTTATACAAAAAATACGATTGATACCGAAATGTTCATAAATATGACAGCCATGATATACTTAGCTAATTTTTTAGTGCTGGTATCAATATATTCATTAATAGAGTGATTTTAAAAATTTTGTAAAGTTGCTATAAGCTTTAGCTTTCAAAACCTTCTCATTTTTATACAAAACAACAAAAAATGTGATTTTATCCTATGTATATAACTGTGTTTAGACATAAAAAAATAAAACATCAACTAGAAAAACGTGTTTGATTTTTTAGGAATGTAAATAAAAAATTTTTTTTTCGAAAATATACCTATTCACAATTTTGCCAAGTCATTATGGCGTTTAGGGGGCCATGTGAAACTTAACACATGGACGGTTAAAAAAATAATGAATAAATGAAATTAAAAACGGGAATTACAAAAAATTCTTCAAATAAATTTAAAAAAAAATACTGCAAAATAAGTTTGTAATTAATGTTTCGCTTATAAAACCAGTCAGAACTTATGAACCCATAAAGTAATTGTAAAAAGTAAACTATCATTAAACTCTTCAGATACTGTAAAATTTAATGTTGTATTTAGATTTAACTATTTTGAAATTTTTTATTGGATTAATAAGTTAAAACTCTCTAATAATTTACACAATAGTTCATTAAAAATTATTTTGATATTACTGTTTTTTAAAGAATATTATGAATAAAATGATACTAAATCCTTAAAAAGATAAAAGAATTTATGTTGCAAAGGTCACGAAAAAGTAACATACTTACATGACAACAGAACATCAAAGAATTATCACAAATATAAAAAAATCGAATATTAAAAATACATTGTGAACGTAGACTGAACAGTAGAGATAGGCAGAAACATTTAACTTATGTGCTAGAAAAACTAGACACAAGAAATCTGTAAACACAAACAGAAAAACTTAAACAGTAGGAAAAGCTATTTAAAAACATAATACAATTTATAAGAAAAAAATTATATATTAAACTAAATAAAATTACTAAACTAAACGGAACTGTAGAAGCGACAGAGCGGTCGCGATAGCCGCCACAGAACGGGAACGCACAGAATTTTGAAGAACACTGCACTTTTTTAGCAATCTTATGCGCATATATGCGCATATACTGCACATAAAATGGCACAACCGGAAGAAACAAAAAAAAATAAACTGGATGAAGAGTAAAACCCGGTAATAAAATGTGTTTTGTTTAAACGATGGAGTATAATTTCTATTCATTATATTTATTTGAATTTTGTATAATACAATAAAAAAAGATTCATTTACTTGGTTTCTTGTGTAATAAAGAAAAAATCGTTGTTGCTTCACTTTTTGTTTTATGTTATCGCGTTTTAGTGTTATTTGTAATTGCATTTTGACAATTTATACATTTCAATTGATACTTAAATTTTCTCGCGTTTATAATATTATATATTTTTGCTGTTTATTTAAAAAAATTGAAAAATTTGTATTGCAAAAATTTTTATTAAAAGCTTAAAGTTAAGAGCTTTCGACAAAAAATGCTTAATGATTTTGAAAAAAACAACATCACGTGGAAGATTGTTCCACAAAGAAAAAATGCGATTTGTAAAGAAAAATTTTGATATATCTAATCGAAAATGACTTCCTTCTAGTTTAAGGCCATTGGATCGAGTTTTAAAATTATGATCAATTTGTAAAAACTTATCAGCTGGCAATTCAGTGAGGTTATTTGTTAATTTATAGCAAAAAAAACAAGATCGTTGCGCGTTCGTTCTGCGTGTTTCAAGTGTATCAAGTCCTAAGTTTTTTTAGCCCATCGGTATAACAAGCATAAGGAAAGTTGCATCATGAATACAATCGCCGGGTACACAAACGTTCGTTGAACTTTTCCTATACATTCCTTATCTTTTAAATACTTAGAATTCCAAACATAAGTTTCAAATTCCAGCAAAGGGCGCACAAAGCTCGTATAGGCTTTGGTCAAAATATTTGGATTTTTTGAACGAAAAGCCCTAAATAAATATACGTAGATGATTTTATGTGAATAATCAGTTATTAAAACAATGAAACAATAAAAACGCTCGCGGTTTTCGGTCAGCAGACCTAAAAAATTTAGCCTATCTGGGCCGGGCAGGGTCAAAAACTCTTACGAATCGGGCCTTCAAAATTTTAGTCCGCTCTGCATTAAAAGTAAAAAAATTAAGTGATTAACGCGCACAAAAAATTCCGAGGTAATGAAAAAGCAGAAAATATTGCCTTTGAAAGCATGTAATGCTGCCTCCAAAGTTAAAGTATAGGCCTAATAACAGGCAGGTTGGAGTATAGTATAATGTTAAAGTTACTTTTATTTAAACCGATGAAAGTAACGAATTTTACATTATTTCCAATTTTTCTTTTACTTGGGTTTTAGATTTTACTATTATTTTACTTAGTTTTACTCTCAGTCAACTTTTGAAATTGTTTTTGAGATTAAAATCTTTTCACTTTTTCTGTAAGTAATTAAAATAATTTAAATAAAATTATAGTAAATTCAAAAAATAGATCAACCCCGGGCTGGTGGTAAGATGAGTGATAAGAGAATGTTCGCAAGGCTGCTACACTCTAAAAAAGTCATTTATTTACACAAAAGCATTTATTATTTGAATAAAATTTATGCAAAAAACTAGTATCGGAGGCAGAGCTGCGGAGCATAAGTTTTGGATTCCGCACAGAAACATAAATGTGAATTTTATTCAAAATGCCAGTTACTTTTGACCAATTATAAATATGCGATAATCGCTTAGATCGAGTTAATATTGCTGTAAAATTCTGTCTCTCTACTTAATAATTAATAAATTTCATCTTTATAAAATAACCCGTTCCTGCGATCACCTTTTTCCCGGTTACCACGTGAAACTTTTGTCATACACGGTGGTATATCTTCCTCTTACCATTACGGTGTGTAAGTTTCACCGCGGTTAGTAGCAAACTGAAAGAATATGTAGTTATTGCTGCGCGAGCAGCGTTGCAAGCGCACGTTTTTTTGCACCAGGCTCACTGTAAAAACAGCGCAGTCAACAAGCAAAGCGAATTAAAATGATGAAGCTGGTGCACATTCATTGTCATCAGCAATTATGCAAATTGTTAACGCTATATATTACAGGCTCACCTTCAAAAGAGTCCCGGCACAAAAGAGTCCTGAAAAAAATCGCAACTGGCACAAAAGAGTTCTGGCACAAAAGAGTCCCGGCACAAAAGAGTCCTGGAAAAAATGCGTTCATGCGCCCAAGCGCTGCGAGCGCTGAGGTCGGCACAAAAAAGTCCTGGCATAAAATCAATTTTTCACAGCTCTCATACAATGTTCACAGCTGTCTTCCAGCTTATGACGTATTTTAACACGTCGTTACTCTGACACAATGAGTCAAAAGCGTCGTAAAATACTCGTAACTGTGACTTTTTTAAATCTTAACACCCAAATAGTCCAAACAAAATAAGTCAGAGTCACGTTGATTTTATACTGATTGTGTCTCTTTGTCAAAGTAACGACAAACAGTTAATGTTAAGATTTTTAGCTAAAAATTCTTTTTTAAAGTTGCTACTTTTTTTTCTTGGGAAAACAAATGTTTATTCCAATAATTACAGTTTTCAATCCTTCCATTAGCGGGGTGGAGAAAAGTTACTCAGATTATTTAATGTGGTTTTTTGTAGCTAAAGATCGTTTCTATGTATTGTCTCGTATGTGATAACGTTTGCGTTAGACTTCAAAAGAATTTCAAAAGTTTCTGTAAATTTTAAAATTTTTATTTGAAAGACCATTAATATTTTTACGCCAACTTAAAACCTGGGGGCATTTTCATAAAATTATACGCTTAATTCATTATGTTCAACTAAATAGTTTGGAAAAATCAACCAAATATTTAGTTAAAAAACAAAGAATAATTAAATTAAAAAAATACTAAATAGTTGGTAAAAAAGTACAGAACCTGTATTGGTCGGAGGTGTATATAACAATATTTGGTTGTTTTTTACTCGTTATTTGGTTAAAAATCACCAAATGGGCGGAGAGAGTGTCTTTTTGTGTCTTTTGTTTTTTTAAATGTGTACATAGTTGTGCGCAATGGCGTTGTGCGCAAAAAGTCCCAGTGGTCTGGTCATCTTGTCGTCTGACATCTGCGGTCGTCCTTACAATTACGATTCAAACACTATTGTTTGATAAAAATTGTAATATTTTAACAATGAACAAAAAATTTATTCCAACTAAAATCATTATTTAGACATGATTTTGTTTGACATACACTCAATTATGGCAAAAACAATAATTCGACATTATATGATTTACAGTGTATACCCAAATACAAAAATGATTTTTTTCTTATTTTTCAAACGTTTTACAAAGCTTTAAGCGTTTTATTAAATAAATAATAAAAATACTTGAAATCATTAATTTTTTACCCTCGAAATTCCTCACACAACCTTTTAAGAAGTTAATTAAAAAAAAAACAAATAAAAAACTGGAAGACAGGAACATTGTATGTTAGCTGCGAAAAATTGGTTTTATGCGAGGACTCTTTTGTGCCGATCTCAGCGCTCGCAGCGCTTGGGCACATGAACGCATTTTTTCCAGGACTCTTTTGTGCCGGGACTCTTTTGTGCCAGGACTCTTTTGTGCCAGCTGCGATTTTTTTCAGGACTCTTTTGTGCCGGGACTCTTTTGTGCCGGACCCTATATTACATACTATATCTAGATATAACCTAGATGATACGTGGAGTTAACCGCGATTAAAGTTTACTCACCACAATGATGAGAGGAAAATACCACCACCGTAGGACGAAGGATTTACCGTTGTAACCGGGAAAAAGGGGATAACGGGGACGATTTAAGCCAGTTTTATAAAAAAAATGTTTGTGTTTGTAAATTCAAAGAAGTTTTTTTGAAAAATTTGAAAATGTATTATTAAAAAATAAAATTCAACAAAACATTTCCGATAAAAAATAATAAAATCTATGGTTGGGGAAAAACATTTGCAACACCCAAAAGTATACATATGAAAACACAAATAAGATAAATGTACAAAAGCCTTAGCAATACGTAACTGAACGAAAATAATGTTACACATACATCCAACGTATCGCGAGTCGAGCGATGGTGTAATGCATATTGAATGACGTGCTGCGTTACACCATTGTGCTGAGGCTGGAGATTAGAGGTTCAAATCCTGTATCGCTTGTTTTTCAGCCAAAAAGCTAAAAATAGCTAATTATTTCGCATTTTTCTTTCAAAAACTCGATTTATTCATCTTCATATTTGAAGACCTCACATTTGGTGAGCGATACGCGTCCATTGGTAAACCACATATGAGCCCTTGCCCGCCTTGCCATCGTGTGAGCGGCAAGTTGTAACTAGGGTTTGATCTGAGGAGCAGGGCGTGGAGGAGAAGGCTGCGCGTTTTAATCTTGGTGGGGAGGTGTAACAACTCCCGTTGTGATGATGTTTCAAAAATATGACGCCTTATAAATACGAGTTTTAATGTAAAGCTGTCGAGCGATGGTGTAACGCAGCACGTCAGTCAATGAGGTACTGAGGCTGGAGATTACAGGTTCAAGTCCTGTATCGCTTTTTTCAGCTAAAAAGCAAATAATAGCAAATTGTTTCGCATTATTTTTTCAAACACTCAATTTATTTGGCCTCATATTTCTGAACGTAACAGTTCGAAAAAAATAGACCATTAAACAAAATAACGAATCTTTGCCTATTGATTTTAATCTTCCTTGAATTGAATTGTTCCTTGATTTAAATTAAGTTGTTCCTTGCTTCCCATGTTTACTACCCAAAATAGATAGCAAGTTTTTATTCGCTATTAGTATAATTATTAATATCTCAATATATACTTTGTTAAAACCTACAATCAAGGTATTTAAATTAAGCTAAAAGTGCTTTGTTAACCTTTTGGACTAAAGTTTTTTCGTTTTTTCCGAGAATTTGTTTAAAGTACGGAAAGCCTTAAACGTAAATCATTTTTTTAAATCAAAGACAGAACGTTCGATTATCTACCGCACTTTTAACAAGTTGTGTAAACTTTTTACTGTTTCACTTTAAATTAAAAAAGGTTAAATAAAACATAACTGAAAACAATATCATAACTTATTAATATCAAGTGTTAAAACTTAGAAAACCTACCAGAAGAAAATCAAAACAACAGTATAATTATATCAATTATGACGTGGAAACAATTTTGTGAAAAAACCCATCTGCATGGTTTTTATGAAGTTGCTGATACAAACAACAAATGCATTAAAGTAATTTGGATAGCTCTCATTTTGATTAGTTTGGGTGGAGCAATCTACGAAATTTACAAGTAAGTGTTTCGCATAATCCCTTCTAAGCTTTGTTTCCTATTAAAGTATCACTGTTATGCTTATGGTAAAAATTTACTTTTTTATTTATTTATTTATGTTTTTAATTTACTGTCATTTACCCTAAATTTAAAGTGATCTTATTAAAATAAAACAAATACATGGGTCCGCTTGCACCATAACTACTTAAATTAAGTAGAATACTTAAGGTCTCTCCGGACAGTTTTCTTAAGTATGGAAAATCACGATTTTTGTCATCAAGATCTCCTGAAATACAGAAATATTTCCATAAAAAATTAATTTGAGTGTATAAAGGCAAAAATACCACGATTATAAAGAGCACTATTTATTATATTATTGGCAATAGTTGAAATAATTGATATTAAAAATCAGATTGCAACGAAATCTTTTTAAAACCCTTAGAATTATGCGTTATTCATTATTTACTAGGGAAAATACTTCCAATAAAGAGGAATTGTTACCCTTTTTCACGTACGTAACAATTTATGGAAATATTTTTGTATTTATGGTTTAATATATAATTTTCCGTGAAAAATGGGTGTTAATTTTTTTCAAAATTTCGGTGAAACTTCAATTTAATTTAATTTGGTAAAATTTAAAGCTCCAGATAGTATATTTCTATTGAAATTTATAATTTTTGGAAGGCCATAATATTTTTTGTATTTTTTAACGCATAAATAGTTTTGTCGTGCGTCGTGCGTTTTATCGATTTATATTAGAGGGTTCGTTTATAAATCGGTTTTAGAGCCCATCATCCCATGGTTGCAGTGGCATAGTCGGCTAGCTTGTCGTCAATATTTTGAAAGGTCCCGAGATCGATTCCCACATAAAACATATTAGCCACAACTTTTGTTTGATTTTAATGTGTTTTTTTATATTTTTTTATAATTTTAAAAATTTATTTCACATAAATTCAAAAAATATCATTATTGTAAACAGAATTTGTTGCCTGCTTTTCGCCAATTAGTCAAACTTTCGTCATTTGAACATCTTAAAATATTATAATACTCTATAAGTATAATAATTCAAAAATAAATTGTGTGTAAATAAAAATGGATAATTTTTGCTCTTTATTGCAATTGGTTTACTACTGAACGCTCTGGAATAAAAACTGTCAGGAGAGACCTTAAAAGTAGCTGTGAATTTGTATAAAATGTACACATTCACGGTCACTTTAAGTAGCCTACTTAACTTAAGTAGTTATGGTGCAACCGGGCCATGGTTTAGAGCCAGCTGCTCATCGGGGTAAAGAAAATTTGATATTTAAAAAAAATATACACATTAGCAAAACGAAATCGGGTCAGGCAAGCATATTGGGTCAGGTTTATCAACATAAAAATATTTTTTTAAAAATTTTCTAAAATGACGCAACAGTAAAAAAATGCAAAAATTTTTGGTTTCAATCAAAAAAAAAAATAAAGAAGCAATATTAATGCATAGGTTTGCGCTATTTTATTTAGCTTACATTTGGACCAACGTAAAAAATTATTTTTTTATGTTTCGAATTATTGCATAAAGTCGTTAAAAAATGCTTAAATATTATTTTTGGGAGTCTTGAATTTATTTATAAGATTGGGCCCACAATAAATGAATGGATTAAAAATATAGGGATGTGAAACTCACATTTGTTTCATTAATCGAAGCTTTTACCGTTGTTTTTAAACTCAAATTTAAAACTGGGTTTTTAGTTAATGAATAAAAGTGAAAATCCGACCATTAGCAACCTAAGTTCGAATATTACGTGAAAACTTACTTAAAAAGGCCACAACTACAGTGCAATGAATTATTGTTAATGTAATAAAATAAATTTATTTTTACTGCTGCAGCTTTAATTATTACACAGCAGCTGTCTGGGTTTTTAAAAATATTATAAGTTTCTCAAGTAAAGTCAAAATTAAAATTTGCACGGTTGCTTGAACGTAAGTTTGTCACATACGCCATATGTCGAGATTGTGGCGCAGTGGCAGAACTCACGTCTTGCATACTAAAAGTTCTTGGATCGAATCTTGACAGAAATAAGCTACATTGTGATAATGTTAATATTTTGTAAATATTGTTGCATCTCGTATTTGGTTGCGCAATTAGTGCTGCACTTTTGGCTGAAATAATTTATTGAAATCTGAATGGAAAATTTTAAAAAATTTGTTCGATCTCTGTAAGTACTAAAAATCAAATATATTTCTGAAAGCCTGTTTGATAAGATTTTGGATAACCTAACAATGGGGTGCCTTAATTGGAAAGGTATAGTTTTTTACCTGCCTTCTACTTGCCTTCATAAAAAATTTTCCTGCCTCCTACTTGTCTCCGAGAAAATCGTTGTTACTCTGACACAAAGAGTCACAATCATCATAAATACAACGTGACTCTGACTTGTTTCGTTTGTAGATTATTTGTGTGTTAAATATAAAATAAGTCACAGTTACGAAAATTTTGTTTTGCTATATTATAAATTTTGTTTTTATATTTTGCTACAGGTCTGACTCATTGTGTCAGAGTAACGACGAAATTGTTCTGCTTCCTACCCGCCTTCGAACCAGTCTACATGCCTCCTACCTGCCTCCAACTTCGCGAAGGCAGGTGCAAGAGTTGTCCTTACCGCAGGATAATGCAAATCTTCTATTAGTATAAAAATTGAATAAACGTGTTACGTAACAATGAAATATTCATCATTTTCAAATTTTACGTGACCTGCGCTCGATCCTTCCCAAACTATAACTCAGTAACAAAAGCTCAAACAATTTTGTGATCAAGGTTATTTCTGATATATCATTATGATTGAATAATAATAACTGCCTGACTGACGTAGTAAATTAACGTGGGGACATAGGAAGACCAATTAAAATTGTGCTATATGACGATTTATTAAGCGAATTAGAACGTAGAAATTTGGTTAAATTACGTTTTTTCACAAAATGTAGAAACATTAATCAAATTTAGCCTTTAAAAATTGAATTTGGGTTCTAAATTATATGATTTGTCAAAAAAATTTTAAAATAGGTTTTTAAGTTTATCAAACTGTTTTTGCTTAAAAAAACCCATCAAACTGTTTTTTGTTAAAAACTTTAAATTGTTTTGTTGTTAAATATGCAATTCAATACTGAAAATTATCGAGGTCAGCTAGATTTTTTATTTGCCTATAGTTAAATGAAACAAAAAAATGATACCTAATTATTAATTTTAACTGATCTACTCTTTCCACTCGCAGACCTGTGCACGGTCTGGAAATGCTCCCCCCTTTATTGGAGGATTTGCCCCCCCCCCGCTTTATTGGAGGATTTGCCCCCACCCGTTTTATTGCCCCCCTCCCGCCCAAAAATAAAAAAGCACCCAAAAATTATGACGCCATTTTTGACCTATTATGACGCCATCATCGCCAATTTTGTGCAGTTTTTAGCCTATATTTGAATGCTTTTAAACCTTTTAGACCTATTTTTACCTTATTTTCGCTTTTTTTTTGTCCCTTTTTTTCTCTTTTCCTTTCTTTTTTTCTCTTTTTTTCTCTTTTATTCTTCCTCCCCTGCTTGCCCCCCCGTTTTATTGCCCCCCCCGTTTCAAAAAAGTTGCCCCCCATTTTGGAATTGCCCACCCCCAATAAAACCCCGGAAAGAGGGCAGTGCACAGGTCTGCACTTGCACAGGTCGGCCTTTTATTTTTCTCAAATAAACTAAGATTGTTTTTGCGGAAAAAACAGCCATTATAATGTCAGAATTCATGAAACATTAGCATGGATAGGCTCAAAAGAGCTTCCCAGATTTAATATAAAATTGGTTTATATAAATTTTTGTGGAGTATTCTTCAGAAACCCCGTTTTTAGTACTGGAACCCCCAAATTTTTTGGGGGTGTCCGGGTACCTTCAAATTTTATGGGGGTGTCGGCAATTTCACAATCCCTTTCGAATTATACTTGTTCTAATAACCATGGGCAGTGTGACGCACCAGAAATCTTAGAGCAGTGCCCAGCTATGGTCTTAAGAAAAAGGTTATTTGAACGTGTAGCAGCCTCATTCGTTTTATACAAAGTGCTTTTACTTTCCTTTTTCCGTGGATTTTAACTTTTTTTTGGTGCAAAATGTTAAAAAAAAGGTGTTGACAGCTAAAAATTAGAGTTTCTCCGTTCCAACCAGGAATACCCACATATACTATTAGCTTGCGTGGATATACGCAACCCATTTGTTTAGCCTCGCGGAATATTCTGGATCAGAACGCAGGGATTTTTTGGCACTAATGGGCGCACCATAAAAACGGCAAGCTTTAATAAAGGAACAACTCTGTCAAAAAACAAGGCCCTAATTAGGGTTTTTCAAAACCTCACTGGACGTTCTGCTTAAACTTGAACAGTAAATTTCTGGGAATAATATAATTTACTTAGCTCTAAATTTTTTATATGTTTATGTAATTCTAGTATTATCGAACATAACCCATTTTTGTTATAATTTTTAGAATGATATTTTAGAGTAATAAAGGATTACAAAGACAGTCCTATAATAACGACATACAAAATGCGAAGCGCACACAGTTTAAAAATGCCAGTTATTGAAATATGCCTTGGGAACAACATAAATGCAACTAAAGTTAAAAATTTGGGCTTTCCGAAATCGGTATTAGATATTGCAATACGCTATCATGATTTTACTGGTTATCAACAGTTGTTGGAAGAAGCTCTAAATCAAGAAAATCAAGATTCAATATATCCTCAGACCAGTTATATCGATGTAGCTCTGGTAATTTATATACATTTTTATAGAAATACATTGCATGTTGGTTTTTTGGGGCTCAATAATCCGATTTAAATTAGCGATATTTTCTTGGATTATCGCTCAATCAATCCCAATGTGGGGGTTATTTTAATGTTGTTCCTAGAGCCCACGGTTTGTCGTCATAAATTTTTATTTACGCAAATAAGACTTTATCATGCGGGATTATGGATAAACCGATATTCGCGAAATAAAGCTAATATAGTGAATATGCGCGGGTTGTTATAAAGGCAATATACAGACCACATCTGGCGAGTTTTTACTTTAATATAGGCTTAGGTTCCTTAGGCCGAGCTATGCTTTATGACATACGTGTTTTATTGATTTTAATAATTATTATATATAGTATTTATTACTGCATAATTATTAAGACAAAATATCTAAACATTCTAAATATTAATACTATATAATACTGAAAACTTGAGGAATAAAATGGAGATTTGAAGGCAAACACTAAATTCCACCGACTCCGACTTCGACTCAAATTTCTGCAAATTATATATCGATGTGCAGGTTAAGCTTAGGCTTAGGCTTAGAATAAAATTTGCATAATATTAAAAATTACGGTAGATTACGGTAGATTTTGGACGGAGTCGGAGTCGGAGTCGGTGGAATTTAGTGTTTGCCGATTTGAATCTATAAGCGGGATCTTCCAACCGTCTTTTTTAAGTGATGGAAACTATTAGTAACAGAAAAAGGTGGAATGTCTACTAAGCTTAAATGAAAGTCAATTTTCTATTAAGAGCTTTAAGTTCCTATTTTTTAATGTCCAAGATACTTAGGGTTCCAGGTACTATTGATAAACGTCTCAATAATACCGTAGGAGCTACAACTAGGTTATGCAATAAATTTCAAAGCATTTCACATTCTACGATGGTCCCGCGTCCAAACTAAAGTAGTTATTGCAATGATTCTAGATATTACCAAGTTTTTTTCTGGGGCTTTTTATTTTAAAAGGAATTTTGGTTTAGACTGTATAGCGGGTTTGAGAGCAGAAAAAGCAGGAGAGCGAAGGTCTTTAAATTAAAACAAGGTAAGTTTTAAAAATGAAGTTGATGTCGGAGCTTTAGGACACAACACGTGCGTCGCGTTTTTTCGCTTCGCTTTCCCAAAAAAATAAAAAATAAGCAAAAAATTTATAGAATTACAAGCAAAGATTGACAATATTTTTTCTTATTTATTTTGAAAAAAATGTAGGCTTAACTGACAAGATGTTATTTGCATTAAAACTTAAAATTTACCAATTTAAAAGCTATTGATAACCGCGGCTTACTATTATGAAATATTTTAAACCACAAAAAGTTCTACATTAATACAAAGATAATACAAAATCTTGCAATAATTTTTGTATTTCTTTAATCTGTCACGTACACTACGCATCAATCCTTGAATCTCATATGAGTAAAATTAAGGTCTGAAAACTGGATTTGCAGCTGTTCACTTTCCTGATTTTTTAACTGGAAAACCGTGCACCAAAATACTGAAAATACTATTATCAAATTCATCAAACTGAAGTCCAATCAGCTACGCGCAACCCATGCTTATGCAAATTATGCTACATTGTATGCAAATTAGTTATTAAGTTAGATATAGAATTATTAATGTTATGACTGATAAGTCCATATAGCTAATTTTTGCCATTTTAGCTGTCTTCAACATCATATGCAGAAGCCCTGGGTAAAATTGAATTGTTGAGTGGAAACATGGGATTAAGATTAAATAGCAGTGTTCATGAGCAAATTCTTAATCAATATACGTCTAATATGAAAATATCATTAGAGAAAAATGGAGCACAAGATAACGCCACAGATTATTTTCATAAAATAAGGGAAGTACTTAAACCCTTTGTATTACAAAAAGCTCAAAAGCTTGGATTTCACACTTCTATAGACGGAGAGAAATTCATGAAGGCAATCAGCTTGGATATATCAAAAGTATTTAGAAGTTGCAGTTTTCAAGGAAATATGACTTCGTGTGGATCCTTAATACAAAACCGCTACAGTCCTTTCAATGGCTTGTGTTATGTAATAGATCAGCCCTTGGAACAGTATTCTGAAAGTTTCGGTTTACAAATATTAATAGATCTTCGAAGTAATGAAACTTACAGTAATTACCCATTCACTACTGATGATATTCAGGTAGGTAGATTTTCTCAGGCAGCGTTGTGTATTGATTAAGAGAAGAGAAGATAATATTTATTTTGCATTAACATTTAACATTTATTCAGGAATTCCCTAACGCATTTTTATTAATGCATTTTAAGTAAGTATATATCTTGTTAGTAAAATCAAAAATATATAATATAACGAAAAATGTGCAACTCCTATATAAAAAAGTACAGAAAAGGTGGCCTTTATAATGAGCCTCTCCATTTAAATGACACTCTCCACTATAATGGCATAGTAGTCATTTTAATTCGGCGAGTTAAAATGGAGAGGAAGCCATTATAATAGCCATTTTATTCATTTAATTTCACTTTATATATACAAGCGTAATACTGTCCGGGCCGCACGAGTTTTACCGTGTCGGACAGAATTAAACCAACACGGGAAAACTCGTGCGGCCCGGACAGTATTACACTTGTGAGTATATATGAAGTGAAATTAAGTCAATAAATGGCTATTATAATAGCTTCCTCTCCATTTTAACTCGCCGAAGTAAAATGGCTACTATGCCATTATAGTGGAGAGTGTCATTTAAATGGAGAGGCTCATTATAATGGCCTACGTTTCCACACTTTTTTATATAGGAGTTGCACATTTTTTGGTATATTATATATTTTTGGTAAAATTATGTCAAGTAATCAGAAGGTGTTTCAAAAACAGGTGTTGTCGTTAAGCAGATTTCATAACATTTACATTGATTTCATTTCTTATCTCTTTTACATAAATTTTCCAAAACAATACCCCTTGAATTGATTTTGAAAATTTTTTGTATTGTTTAAACACCCATTTCATACATTTTCCAGACTGCTTTTAAGCTTTTGACTACAGTTTTTTAATGTTTCCATTTTTATCTAACAAACCGCACTACAAATAAAAATCAAATAAAAATCTAAAATAATAATTATAACCGATTTAATTTTTAATGCTGTACTCTTAATTGCAAAAACCCTAAAGTAGTTGTAGTACTGCATGGAATGTAGTGGGTACGTACAGCTGTGGCGCAGTAGCAGATCATATATCTTGCACGCTGAAGGTCCCTGGCTCAAGTCCCTGCTGAGACACACTAAATTGTGATAATATTCTATGTTAATATTATTATATGTAGTATTTGGTTGCGCAATTAATGCTGAGTAACATCAGCCTTGTGTCCCCTGCTTTATGCTAAATAAAAAAATAAATAAAACAACGCAAATGAGAAAGGGTTACTGTATAGAATTGCATTTTTGAAAATTAATTAAAACCTATTCCACAGCAAGGCCCTACAGCTTATTAGAACCTACACCTATAAAACCCTACACCTATAAATTAGAACACAAAGAACCACAAAAGCCAACGAATTAATATTGGTAGATTTGTGGAGCACAATTAGTTTAATTAACTTAACACAGCAAATTAATAAACTGCCTTTTAATGGACTAGGTTTATCGAAAACGGGATGTCATAAACTTCTGGTTCCAAACCAAAATTGTGTAAATCAAAAAGGTTTGCAATAAATGAACATTTTAGGATCCATTCTAATTTTTTTACAAATGAAAGAATTTCCATGCGTTTGTGTCATAGTCTAGATAAGTGTGATTTAATAATGGTTGTTTTAAGGTACATAAATCAGCTAAAATTATAAAATTATTGAATCAATGTTAAAACATTATTTGAAAAAAATGTACTTTTATTCTCTCAAATAAAAAATCAAATAATAAAAACACCTTTAAAAATTCAAACACTAATTACAATTTTGTTTTTATTAGATTCAAGTGCAAGAAAAATACAACCCAGCAACAAATAATAAAATACTAATTCCTTCTGAGAGTAGAGCCAAAATTTCACTTGGAAATACACGCTACTTCTTGGAGCAGAGTCGGAAATACGGGTATTGTCGGGAAGATATGAACAGAAATATCACAACAATCCCTTACAGTGGTATTACATGTCGAGTGGAGTGTTACCAGAGCAGAGTTCTGGAACATTGCCGGTGCATTCGGGCTTTTCCCAAAGAGTTTTTGATAAACAAAACGGTGGATATTTGTCTGACACCCGAACAGCAAAAATGCGAAGGGAGCATAGCGTCCGTTTACGTCGATGATATAGCAGGATGCTTAGAAAATTGTAAGGTAGCCTGTTTTCATCAAGACTACAGTCCTACTCTTAGCATTGACAGGTTCCCGTCCAGATATATCAAAGACGTCCTTACTCAACGGGGCATGGACAATTGGAGTCGGGACAAAATACTTTTGGAGGTGGCGTATGCAGAATTAAAGGTATGCCACATTAGAATTAAAATGAATTATCTAACTGAAAAAAAGAAACAAAATTTAAAATTTTAAAGATAATAATTGATTAAAATTTTTATAAAAAATCTAAACTTGTACAAAACCTGTAAAAACGCTATTTGTTTTTAAATAAAATTTGAGTGATATATTTGAATCATTTTTGCACAATTGATTTAATTTTGTTAACAAATTATTGTACGATTTTAGTACACGGAAGTTACTGAACAAGACGCGATGTCTATTGATGGATTTATTAGCCAAATCGGCGGCCATCTTGGTTTATTTCTGGGAGCCAGTCTCCTTTCTTTAGTTCAAATGCCCTTGTTGCTATACGGTCATGCATTCATAGTGGCGGCTGCAACGAAAATTCCGTCAAAGTCGGCCGAAAAAGTTGCTAGCAATAACCGTCCGGATTTATATAACGGATCAATAGAAAAAAATCATTTCAGTCCAAGACCAATTTCACCAATTTCAATTGTCAATATGCAAACAATTGACACAACGTCTGTTTTTTAAAAAAAAATTAGAAATATATATAAAAATATGAATCATGCGGATTTCTGGTTTGTGCGGATCAAACACAAGCCAGGTGAATCCTAAAAAGGATGTTTTGTTCTATCCCAATCGTTATAAATGTTTTTAAAACCTCCCTAAATATTGTGGGTAACAATTAATTATGTGCAGGTAACCAACGTCAATCCAATAAGCCACATGACTAAAAACTTTTGGCGTCCATTTCACACCAATCCAGTCGTTTTCTCGCTGCGGGAAAAAGGCTTATTTGATTTTTTAATTGCCTTTTCACCAGCAATTTTACGTGCATTTAATCGATTGATAGTGAGGATTTCAATTTTAAAACGTAAATCGTACTGAAATTAATGAAAATTTGCAAATATATAAACTATTGTTAGTTTTATACATATTTAGGAACCAACTGCCAAACACACGTGTTTTTATTTGTTTTTTGTTTAGTATTTTGTTAGTTGATGTTTTTGCAAAAAATTGTTTTTTTAAAAAAAATTTAAAAAGTACACGAGTTAAATAAAACTTGAAATAAAAAATATTTGCTTAATATTACGATTTTAAACGACAGGTAATTAAATCAACAAATAAGTAACAGTTATAAAAAATAAATAAATTTTAATATTGTGTGACACCCTACCGTCACTAAACAGTGTGAACTGTGATACTCAGCTATAATGAATTTTAGAGATTTTTTTAAACCAAAAAATGATGTTATGTATACCTTTAATGCAACATGCAATACCATTAAAACGAAATATGCTCAACACAAGAACACAAGTGTGCCCTTGTTAAATTGATGTATAAAATTAGTGATTATAAAGCAATAAAAATTCAATGTTGTAATTATCATTAGCTATCCGTGAAAAATTTTTCAAGAATAAAACAGGAAAAAGAGACGATTTTTCCCTTCTCAGAGCGTACGATTAAAAAAAAAGGATGTAGACTGGTCCGAGGCAAACGTATGTGGATTGTAGCAAATTATTATCTGGCATGTGAAGGGGCACATTAAATAAACAATATGATAATAAATCATATGATAAAGAATTTTTTATTCGGTGAAACAACTGCACAACGCAGTTTTAGTTTTTCAAGAAAATGTGAAAGGGAAAAATCATACTCACGGCAATTTTTGACAATTCCGAAATTTTAAATTTTTCAATAAAGATTTTTAATTTAGAGGAATTGTAATTGTTGGTCTTAAAAACAACTATAAAAAATCAAATTTCGCGATTATCAAAAATAGCTGTGAAAATGAATTTTTTAATTATTATTTTCTCCAACTGAAAAGGAACTAAAACTAAAGATAAATTTTATCAGGGTGAAAATGACTAGGTGGTAAAATAACCACTCGTTCTTTGAAAAAATATCACGTGGAGAGAAACACCTGACGCAACTTATTAATAAATTGGTTACATTACATATCTCTGAAAACTTTTTTTATTATTTTTATTTTCAAGCGTTCATTCTTTATTTTTTCCTGACGGCGAGGGGTTACGCCCTGAATTTCAGCCTGAAGGATTATAACTTTAGGTTGTGTAGTTGGTTCACCAAATAAAAAAATTAATTTTCAAATAGTTTATATTTTTTTTATTTTGTGAGCAAAAGCACATGTCAGATGCTAATTTATTGCGTACCTTTGACACATATGCATGCTTTCACCTAGGACTATGCACATTATTTTTTGCCATTTTTCCTGTTCTTTTTTTAGAGCATTTTTAACGGCTGGGCTGGCTAAAGGAAATCAAGGAAACGAGTTAATAAATAGTTTTTTCACGTGATACTCACCTGTTGATTTTTAGAGGTTTTTTGTTAGAATTAAATTTTTTTATTTTTAATAATATAAAATTGGTATGTTTATATTGTTGTCAAATAAAATACGTTGAAACATAATCAAAAGTGTTTTTACTGTAAATGTACCTTTTGAAAAAATAAAATTGCTTGTAATTCATATCAATTGTGTTTTCATCCCAACCAGACATTTGATAAAAGTGGAACTAAATTAACATGATGACAAAATTACTTACAGACAATTAACCGCATTTATGCCATTCAAATGGCATAGTTACAATCATATTAATCTTTTATGTCAATATTAATGGCAAGGTAAGTTAATTAAAATTTAAGCTTTTCATTAAAAATTTAATACCTTAAAAATTAAAAGGAAAGTATGGCTGGAATTGATATAGTTCTTCAGTAAAAATATAAATTTTTGTAAAGTATTGCTATTTATAAAATCAATTAAAAATAACTATATTAAAAAGAGTTTATATAAGCAATAAAATAGTAACTGAATGGTTATTAGAAATGCACATTTCTGTTTTATTTGTGTGATTTAGACGTCTGTTTCTATAAAATCAAGTAGGTACTGCACAATCTATTTGTATTTGCAAAATATTTATTTTAATGGTATTTAAAATATTTTGGTTTAAAAATTTTTCGCGGAAGTAGTATTGAATTATCACTACTACGGCTTCACTAATATTTTTTAGTTTCATAACCATAAAATGTTTTAAACCCTGATTTTTTACTTCTTTGAGGAATTTTTATTCCTTTGGCTGAAAAACTTACCCCAACAGCCCTATGTACTTTTTATGGTTATCTGCTAAAAACTAAAGATAAACTGAAAGGCTGTCGTGAAATGACAAATTTGACAAGTAACGTTTTGCATAAAATTTCTAAACAAATATTATTTAAAGATAAGGAGTTTTTTTCTTAAAAATTTAAGTAAATTAGCATTTTGTTTTTTTAATAATGTAATTTTGTTATTTTTTTATCTGTAAAAATTTTAAAAAATGCAATAAAAAAGAACGAATTGCAATTTTTTTAGTAAACATATACAAATTTGATAATTAGTACAAATTTAAAATTAAAACTAATGAAAAAGCACTCAATTTACAATTTAAGAGGTTTTTTGAATAGTTCTAATCAATTCAAATAATTAGAAATGGAATTTTTAAAGCTTGATTTTTTAAAAGTGTCGCTTGGGCTAGAAGAAGAAGTTTTTAATAGTTGAAATTTAAAAGTGTTTAAGAATATATTCGGTCCTTTACGAAGATATTAGGTAGAATGCATTCTTTCTAGCGCCAATAAAACAAAAAAAATAAAATAAAATAAGAAAAAAAACCAACAACACTACCCAAAAAAAGAAAAAAAAAAATAGAAAACACCAAAAAAAAAACAAAAAAAAAAAAAAATAAATAAATATATATTAAAAAAAAAAAAAAACACAAAGGCTCCCTATCATAAGAGTACGGCACGAAACAGTACCACATAATAGTCCCGGGTTTCGCAAAAGAGTACGCACGAAACAGTACTGGAACAAAAGAGTACGGCACAAAAGAGTACGGACGCAAAAGTGTACTGTGATATTGCGTGCAGAAACTAGCTGATTTTAGTGATTCAAATAGAAATTTGCATATTTAAGAAATCAATTTACGCATATTAAAGTATAATTTTTGGGCGGTGTCAATGTTGGTAATTATTTTTGTTCCATTTTTTTTCTGTCGCGCTTAGGTTATTAGAAGTAAGCCCACAAACGGTGTATAAAAATTATCGTGTAGTAAAAGATGGGCATCGGATTTATCTTGAATAAAAAAAATAACTTTTTTTTATTTTAATCGTATGTTCTTAAATGCTAATAAATCACGTTTTGACTTTTGCTAAAAAAATTAATCGATTGAAATAATAATACATTTTTTTAAAAATAACAATCCAGAGTTTTTTGTTTTTTTAACTAAATCAAAGTTGTTAATTATGTTATGTGCGCTATTAAGTTATCATGCTCCGAAAAAATGATTATTAAAACAAAAAAGTCAGAATCTGCGCTTATTATTTCATCCTCCAATTTATTTAATTTTAAAAAGTTTATGTTATTTTAGCCATTTTTTTACAATTATTTTTTTGTATTTATCATTGTTTAGAAACTTTGAGTCCGCAAAAAACAAAAAAAATTAAAATATTACTCTTTAATTATATGCTAAATTATTTTGAAAATAAACTGGCGCCCCGTGTGTTTATGAAGATTCTGCAAGGCTCCAAAAACTGGCGTTCCGGAGCTCCACAGGGAACATGTTTATTTGTTATAGGCCCAAATAAATCATGTATTCTACCCTAATTAAAAAATATAATCAATTGTGAAGTTAAACATGCTTCTCTGTATAACATATGTTGGTTTTATGATGCATACAAAACAAATGAGAAAGTTACAGTTTTAAATTCTGCAATAGGTTTTAAAACTGATTTTTATTAAATATTTATTTTTTGCTTAATAAAACTGTTTTTGCTTTTTAGAATTTCTGGGGTTATTGGGTGAGTTAGTGTCAAAGTTTAGTCCTTCAAGTGCGAACATTTTAAATTTCTGATATTTTATGGTTGAATTATATCTGGCTGACGCTGAAAATTAAAATGCATACATGAGGGGACCAATTGTGCGGTAATGACGTTTTTAAAAAAAAACAAATAAGAACGCAGATTTTTTTTAATTCCACATTTTCACAAAATATACAAAAATTAACCAACTTTAGCCCTTAAAAAATTTGCATTTAGGTTCCAAGTTATTTGATTTTATTCCAATTTGATAAATAATTATTAAAATATAGTTTTTAATCTTTGTTATTAATCCGCTTTAGTGAAAAATTTTGAATGTTTTTGTAGTTAAATAATCGATTCAATACTGCAAATATCGCGGTCAGCTAGATTTTATTTACCTATAATAATTTTTTGTTCTTCTTTTTTTATTGGTATCACAAATTTAAAAAAAAACAAGAAGCCCGTGTCAGCCATACGGCTGACAAATAATTTTTTCCGGCATTTTTTATATTCATTTACTTATTTTTTCAAAATTCAACCCTTCTATGCCATTCCCGTGACTGTAAGCTTTACAATGATACCTCAGTTAACCCGCACTTCATTTTGTCAATGGAGGAAGGGTCTTTCCCTCGTTTGGTGAAAATATGTTGTCTAGCATAAAGATGTCCATGTTATTTTTTTTACTCCTTATGATGCTCCCTGAACTATATGGTTTACCCATAATATCTTATTTACCCCCTCCCAATCTTTTCTTTTTTGAGATTGGGGAGAAAGGACTTTCCCTCTTTGGTAAAATATGTTGTCCAGTATAAAGATGTTCATGTTATTTTTTTAAAATTTCAACCCATTTATGACATTCTCCAGACTGTAAGCTTTGCAATGATACCTCATTTAGCCTAATCCGTTTGGTGGTTGGGAACCCCCCCTCCCTTGGTCAAAATGCGTTGTCCAGCAAAAAAATGTCCTTGTTATTTATTTTTTGAAACATTAACCCTTTTATGACATTCCTTGAAACTTAAGTTTTGCAATGATATCCCATTTAGTTCAATCCTTTTCGTGGTTAAGGAGAAAGTTTGTTGCCCCTTTTAGTCAAAAAACGTTGTCCAGCATAAAGATGTCCATGTTCATTTTTCCAAAAACATGATATTCTGGCTTTACATTGGCAAATTACTCTTACCAATTAGTTTGAACCAATTCGAAGATAAAAATTTTTCTACTTTCAAAGTCCATAGGGCCCTGTTTTTCTGAAAATGTCTTGTCCAACCAAAAGATGTCCATGCGATTTTTTTTAATTTCAACCCCTTTATGACATTCCCCTGTCTGCAAGCTTTGCAATGATATCTCATTTAGCCCAATCCTTTTGCTGGTTGGGGAGGAAGGTCGTTCCTCTTTTTAGTGAAAAAACGCTGTCCAGCATTAAGATGTCCATGTTAATCTTACCAAAAAACATGACATTTTGGTTTTACATTGGATAATTACTCTTATCAATAAGTTCGAGCCAATTCAAAGACAAAAAATTTTCACTTTCCAAAATCCATAGGTTTCCCGTTTTTGTTTTGTCCAGGCTAAAGATGTCCATGCAATTTTTTTTCCAAATTTCAACCTTTTTATGACATTCTCCGGACCGTAAGCTTTGCAATGATATCTCATTTAGCCCAATCCCTTTTATAGTTGGTGAGCAAGGTAATTCCCTTCTTTAATGAAAAAACGTTGTCCAGTATAAAGATGTCCATGTTCATTTTTCCAAAAATCATGATATTCTGGCTTTACATTTCCTAATTACTCTTTCAAATAAGTTTGAGCCAATTCTGAGTCAAAAAATTTTTTAAGTTCCAAAATCCATAAGGTCCCCCCTTTGGTGAAAACGCGTTGTCCAATATAAAGATGTCCATGTAAGTTATTTCAAGATTTCAACCCCATTACGACATTCCCTGGGGTATAAGCTTTCTAACGATACCTCATTCTCCTCAATCCGTTGGGTGGTTAGGGAGGAGTTAGGGAACACACAGACACACACACACACACACACACACACACACACACACACACACACACACACACACACACACACACACAGAGACATTACGTCTATTTATATATAGATATTTCTGGCCTATAAAATTCAAAGCTTATAGTCAAACTTAGGCTTTTTGGAAAACGGAAAATTTTATTTGTTTTTGTCTGAAATTGCTACTGTAATTTTAAATTTTGGCAGGAATTAGTGATTTTTAACGTCTTGCGACAGTTTAACGAACTGTGTATCATAGATAAATTCGGGATCCTATCGAGGTTTCTATAAACATTGGTTGTTATAAAAATCAATGTCCTTGTAACATGGACTGAAACAAAAAAAAAGCCATTAGCTTGCGCAGAGGGGTACACTTATCGTTATCAAAAACCCGTTGAGTCTACACCTGGTACTGATAGATACCTTTGCTCCGACAGTAGGTGTGGAGTTGGAATTTGGATAAATGAGTTAGGGGTTATCACAAAGCAAACTAAGGAACACTCGCACGGTTCAGATGCAAAGAAATTTATACGTAATAGACATATGCTTGTTTTTTTTGTTTTTTGTTGTTTGTTTTTATGTCAAATTTGAAATGTTTGACCTAAATTTTTGTTTGATAAATTGTTTTTTTTGGAAATCGACTAATAAAAAATTAAGAGTTAAAAATAAAAAAGTCATGCATAGCATAACAGATCTATGCAAATCTGCTTTCAACTTTCGTTTGAAGTGAAATTTATGTTAGTCCCTATATAAAAAACAAATGTTGCTTTAAAAACATTCCGTAAAAAACGCTCAAACCTATTTATATCCTGTTTTAGCAAATGAGCTGTTTGTCTGTCTGATTGTGTATGCTCCCGTTTAAATAAAAAAATAAGAAAATAATGTATAGAATATTTTGACAAAACTATTTTTAAATTAATTTTTTACTAAATTTCTAAAAACTTTATAAAAATAATCCTAAAAGAGAAAATAACTTAAAACATTTTTCAAGTTAAATATGTTTCAAATCGTTCATTTAAGCATAAGAAACCTTGAAGGAACATGAGCCAACTGCAGATAGTAGGAAGGAACATTAGTAATGAAGCGTAATTTGTTGTCTACGATTTTTTAAATTTCTTTTTTTAAATAACTTAGTTTTTACAAAACAGAAAAAACCCACGGGTTAGCTACCAGTAAATTTTAAAAATCTAAAAAAAATTTAAAAATAAAAAAAAGTTTTAAAACGTACCTGCGGTAGGCACGGTCACAACTATATTTACTCAAATTAAACAGCTCAAGGGGCTTACAGTGGCGCTAACACTCACTATGTAGTTTCATGAACAAAGAACTTTATTAAATGATCTATTAAAAATAGAAGGGTTTGCTGTATAAAACGCTGCTCATAAAATTAAGCAGCTGTTAGTAGTAATAGTTTTAATATTAAGTTATTTTTTCACTACTCTTTTGTGCCAGTACTGTTTTGAGTCAAACGCAAAATGTGAATATCTTACTCTTTTTTGCCAGTACTCTTTCGTGCCAGTACTGTTTTGCGTCAGAGTCGCGTGGTGTAGCAAACGCAATTCACACAGGACTCTTATGTGCCGTACTGTTTTTTGACGGTACTGTTCTGTGGCGTACTATTTCGTGCGTACTCTTTTGCGAAACCCGGGACTATTTTGTGGTACTGTTTCGTGCCGTACTCTTATGCGTCGGCCCCCTTTTTAGAGTGTTTAAAGACTATCAAGACAGTCCAATCATTACAACCTATCGAATTCGCAGTGCTCACAAAATGAAAATGCCAGTCATCGAAGTTTGTCTAGGGAAGAATACAAAACCAAAGATTTTTAGTAAAAAATGATTTATTACAGTATAAAACAACCAAATTAAAAGTACTAAAAAGTTTATAAAACAAAATTTATATCTATCAAATACATATGTCCTAATGTCACACATTGTTTTGACTCAGGAGGCGACGGTTTCTTCTGGGTTTCTAACTGGAACCTCAATGACTTAATAATTATAATAAGTTAAAGTAGATAAAAAGGTAAGAGGTCGAAAAAAGTGTTTAAGGTCATCATGGCCGTATTCGGGATTGGGGAGAGAGACTGCCACTGGGGACGAACACTGCGGATCATTCGTTGTAAAAATGCACTGTATCCAGTGCTTTTTCAGAAAAAATATGTTCTATGTAGTGCTTGTTAAAAAACGACAAAGAGAATGTGCATTTTGTTTCCTTACTGCGGATAAAGCAGCGAGCGTATAGCAAAAGGATATACAATTGGTAATAGGATTGGAAAGTGGTGTAATGTATGTATGGATAAGGTAAAAAGTAGGTAAAAACACTCTAAGAGGCAGGCAGAATTAGTGATGTTCCTACACTTCAATATCATGCTCCGGAGTTTCAGGGATTTAGAGCGGAGGGAGCTCTGGAGCTTAGGAGCTTAGAAGCTTCTTAAATGAGCGATTTTAAGCTTATTTAAGCTTGAAAAACATTTAAAATGACTCTATCTGCATTTTTAGGACTATTTTTTGCGTTTTAAATAAGTTTTTAAAAAAATTAATTTGTAAAAAAATTTAACAAAATAATATATGGCATCACTCTTTAATTAGTACAAAAATAAAATTAAATAAATAAATAAATAAAATTAGTACAAAAATAGGGTGAAGCCCCGGGGGTGTCTCCGGAGCTGGGAGCTCCGGGGCACATCACTAGGCAGAATGCTGCTAGAAGCAGAAAGCAGCGAAATTTGTTACGGTAACCAATAAAAACTATTGATCACATAAGGGACCTCTCATAAAAAAACCTACCAACCGACAGAAATTTGTAAAATATGGACGCCTTTTTGTAGTGTCTAGTTTCTAAGAATAATCCAATACCATTCAAATTTTAAATTTCGGTGATTGTTATCAAATATACCTTTAATGATGGTTGATTTTTTGTACACTGTGTTTTATTATATTTTTCTGTAATTTAACTAAACTTATTAAATGAACAAATATTTCTTTGGTTATGTATCTTATCAGTTAAGGAAATAACATTAATCATACAAAATTAAAACAGCTGATACTTTCTGCTAGTGGAATAAATATGGTTTTTACAAGCGCTGATGTTACTGGTTACATAGATATTTTGAACAATACAATAAGAAAAAAATTTGAAAAGACGTTGTATCCTCAAGTGCCTATGATCGAAGTTGAATTGGTAAGTAAAAATTTTTTTGTTTTTTCATTTTGTCAAGAAAAGTGTCACCAAGTTGGAAGTATTCACGTATACTTAGAGTTGCTAATGTATGAATTCTTGCTAATGTGAAGAAATAATAGTCGTCAAAATATCTTTAATGGTTCATGAGATATATATGAACATTTAAAAACTACGTTTTTTCGGCGATTCTGTGCTTGAATAAAGTCTCAATCAGTATAAAAATTTGGGTTTAACATTGGTGAAACATTTAAGAACAACAAATTATCGTGCGGGCAGAAAACAGTACACTATGAATTTTTACTCTTTTCTCAAAAAATGATCTAATAAAGCATTCTTAACAACTTTTTCAAACAGTACCCTTACAAAAGCATTAAAAAAATTAAATCATAATCATTTAAAAAACAAAAATTTCGAACACCTTCCGTTTTCATTACTATATTAGAAACGGCGAACAATTTTTATCATTTTTATATGATTTATAAAAACAGTGTTATAGCTATTTAAAAATCATATTTGATTATGTATTAATATCAATATTATACATATTTTGTGATTTTTGTTTCCGTTTTGTAATAGCAAGAGTATATAATACAAGAGAATGTCCGACTGTACACTAAATTTTTGACCAAAATTTTGCCAAAAAAGTCGCACTTTCGATTTTGTGTGCGACTTTTCTCGCAAAAATCCACCATTTTCTGCTAGTTTTCCCGCGCTGCGATTTCTAACACAGTGTTAATTTTATTGCAGTGGGTTGCGACTTTTTTCGCACACATTTAAAAGTGCGACTTTTTCCGCAAAATTTTGGTCAAAAGTTTAGTGTACAGTGTTATATATTCTTGGTAGTAGTAAGAATTAGTTATCAGGTACACAAATAAAAAAAATTAAAAATCTATAAACATGTGTATTTTTTATTAAAATATAAAAAATTTATTATAGTCAAGAATACATGAAAATTAATTTATAAGAACTTTTATGCATACGAATGCATAAAAGTAAAAAAAAAACACACGCACAAAATAAAAAAATCATGCTTGCGAAAAAACGCAAAAAAAAAAAAAATAAAAAAAATCCTATCAAAAAAATCACTATTCCCCCACACACCCCCTATTTTTCTTTTCCTCTCTCTCTTCTTTAATATAGTGGTTTTTTAAAAGAAAGCACATCGCATAAATTTTTTTAGAAATTTTTCCTAAATTTTTGTTTCGAGAGAAAGCCGTTTACATAAGGTTTTTAGAATTTTATAAGACCAACAATATCGTAATAGTCCAGGGGTTAAAGCAAGATAATTGTATTTTTATAGTCCCAGGATTCGAATCCCCTTTTAAATGAGCACTATTTTTGCCTTTTTCTTCCTAATGTTATTAATTTTATACCTATTTTAAAGTGTTGATTTTAATATTATTTTGTGATTTTGTTAATTTCGTCAGTATTTTCTCCTTTCTGACGAAAATTAAAAAATAATGCTTTTAATTCACGTTGTTGTTTCAAAAAATGTCAGTTTAATATATGTCGATCTATTTTGATATATTTGTATGTATTTATATTTATTTTTTTACGAATTAATTAAATTATCACTTTTGGCTTGCAAAATATTATATTTTCTGCGTTTTTATTTGTGTTTTGTTATATTGTTAATTATCTGGTAAACAAATAAGAAAATTAAAAATCAAAAAACATTATTGTATTTTTTATTATAATACTAACAAATTGATATATTGGTTTTTAAAATTACTCTAATATTGTGCAAGTTATGACTACTTTTGACGGCCAAAGATTAATTGCAAAGTCTTTTTAGAGATTGTTATTTTTTAATAAAAAAATTTCTTACGACTTTTTTTTAATTTCAAAACACATGCAACCGTTTGCTTGTGTTTTTGAAACACATGCCAACGGTTGCATGTTTTTGAAATTATATGCAAATGCAACCGTTTGCATGTGATTTTAAAAAGGATGCATAAGTATGTATGCATATTTTGCAGACCGTTCCTTCTTAAAATAGTTAGTAACTTTTGACGAACAAAACTGTTAATTAATTCCTTGAAAAGGAACCAGTCAAAAAGTTAGTAGATTTTTTACTAATTCAATTAGTTAAGTAAATTTATAAAAAAATTACTACTAAAGTAGTAGACTTTTTTACTTAACAATTGAATAGGTAGGTTAATTTATTAATTTATTATTTATTGCAGCAATTTTCTACGTTTTATTAATAAATAAATGTAACTTTTGTTATTTCGAAATGTTTATAAATTTTTGATTATCTCAAATCAATTAAATTTAAGACAATTACGGTTTAAACTAGTACAATTTTAAAGCATTTTGTTTGGATTGCGGAATATACCCTCCCGTTAAAGTTAACAATCTGACGGTTTTGTAAAAATATGAACCATCTAGGTAGCTACCCCACATTTTTTAGGATGTTCTTGGTTTTATAAATTTAAATTTATAAAGGGAATGGGGTCTTTGGAGCCGTGAGCAAAAAATTTGGAGCTGTAATAAAAGAAGCTTGCAGCCGTAAATCATGGTTTGGAGATATGTTTAGGCTTTAATTTGAGCCAAGGGATAAGTTTAATGGTTTCACACATAATTCACCAATTTAATTAACCAAATTTACAAATTAGGAATAAAATTTACATAATATAATACATTAAATATTTAAATTAAAAGCATAAAACAAATAATTCAAATTTTACTGTAACAAACAAATAAAAATGAAATGACATCATTTCCACCACGACTTAAAAATTTCCTTTAAAAATTTAGCAACAACTGAAGGCCTGTTTCAGAAAACAAAATAAATCTGGAACCAAAGCTTTAGCTTATATGCATATACTCTGTGAGCAATACACGGTGATTTTCTTGATTCCTTCTTACCATTCCAACAAAAATGTCTGTTTAATTAACGCATCACATTTTTAGTGACAAATTTATAAAAAAATACATTTAATAGTAAATAACCGATATTTTTGCTACTTTACGGTGTATACCCCTTACGGTGTATACCCAATCCAATTTAGTGTTTTTAAACACTTCAATTTATACCTAATGATGATGTAAATGAAAACCATTTTTTTCAAACACAGGTAAAAACAACTGCGGCAAAGCTATGGAAAATTTAAGCACGAAACAAAATTAATGGTAAAAACTATCAGTTTTTTTTAACTTTTGCTTAAAAATTTTTGTGTATAAAATTGCCTACCATCTCTGTTAATAAACTTTTTTTACAAGAATCCCTATTTTGAAAATCAAAATTTTTTTCTTGAAATTCAGTGATTGTTTGTTAATTTTTATTCGTTTACTCAAAAGTTTTTTGGTTTTTTTGAATTACATTACATCAGAAGGATTAGATAATCAACGGATGGCAGTAAAAAATTTTAATAATGTTTCCTAAAAAAATAAAGGAAATAGAACCCGGTGTAAAGCATAGAAATAAAAGAAGCATTTTTAAAGCGAGAATTAAAACCAAAAGTTTCTAGTTATTTATATATTTGTAAGTTTTTTCCTATTTTAAAATTTCTAAACTTTAAATTTAAATTATAGGCAAATAAAATCTAGCTGACCGCGAAAATTGCAGTATTGAATCAACTATTTAACAACAAAGCTATTCAAAATTTTTAACAAAATCGCTTTAATAATAAAGATCAAAACCCATATTAAATCAATTTGCCCCT
>JASAMX010008554.1:0-18138 GCA_030248175.1 Microlaimidae sp. YZB2_3
TGGATTAACGGCTTACAGGAGAAAACTCCGCAGCTGACTCCGCAGCGAAGTTACCTGGAGTGAAATAACCTTTTTTAAGCTTAAGGCTATGCGTTCCTAAGCCTAAGCAAAGCCTTAAAAACAACCTAAACTTTAACAAATAGCTGCGCGAAGAAAGTTTAGGTTGTGTTTAGGCTTTGCTTAGGCTTAGGAAGGCGTAGGCTTAAACTCCGCTGCGGAGTCAGCTGCGGAGTTTTCTCCTGTTAGCCCGATTAACCAAGGATTAACGGCAAGCACTAAAAGACACCTACCACACCTACTACACCTACTACACCGACCGACCTAAGCAAAACCTCAAAATCAAACAAAACATTAAATTTAGCTTGATTTTAAGGTTTTGCTTAGGTTGCTTAGGGTAGTCTTTTAGTGCTTGCCGGATTAACCAAAGATTAAGTATGAACGTCTTTTTTTCATGGACAAGGAGAGAATCGGATTAAAAAGCTAATAAAAACTGACTTTGAACGCGGTTTTTGGATTTTTTGTCATGTTTTATGACTTGAAAAGTATACATACTGTTTTAACTAAAGTATTTTTATTTAAATAATTGTAAAATTTTAGGAATATTTGAAAAAAAGTTAAATACATTATATTGTTAATTTTTAATTTCGAAAAAAAAAAATTAAAAAACAAATTTTATTTCTATTTTGCATTGGTTCACATTATTAATTTAAATGGATAAAAATTTAATTCCTCATTATGGTTGATTAGGTTAAGTTTAATGTACATTATTAATCATTATTTAAAGGAATTGAGTCTTCTATCAATTTATATTATATGATGTGAGCCAATGCAAAAGCCAATCATCAATCGTTGGTTAATCTTTGGTTAATCGCGCTTTATGAATGTGGCTACCGGAAATGTAAACGCCAGCACTTGAACGCCGAGCATTGGACCAATCTAATCAATTTAATTAAAACATATCCAGACCTGTGCACTGCCCCCCGGGGTTAAAACGGGGGGGGGACAATTCCAAAACGGGGGGGGGGCACGGGAGGGGGCAACTTTTTTGAAACGGGGGGGGGGCAATAAAACGGGGGGGGGGCAAGCAGGGGGGAAAGAAAAAGAAAAGAGAAAAAAAGGAAAAAAAAGAGAGAAAAAGAAAGGGAAAGGAAAAAAAGGAACAAAAAAAAGACAAATTAAGGTAAAAATAGGTCTAAAATGGCTTAAAATACATTGAAATAGCCTAAAAACTGCAATAAATTCGCGATGATGGCGTCATCATAGGTCAAAAATGGCGTCATATTTTTAGGGTACTTTTTCATTTTTTGGCGGGGGGACCAAATCCTCCAATAAAACGGGGGGGGGGGGGCATTTTAAGACCGTGCACAGGTCTGCATATTTAATATAATAAATGATTCTGTCTCTAGTGTTGTGGCAGTTTTTTGGGATTTTTTTATATTATTATGCTTGTATCGAATGCTAGTTTTAAAAATGAACATTTGCAGAATAAAACAAAGTATTAACGTTTTTGTGTTACTAACTAACTATTTGAAATTTTAAAGTAAAATAAATAACACTATTAATTATTTTATTTTACAATTTTTAGCACGACAAGCAGAAGCAGTTAAGAACGAACAGAATTTTATTTATATACTTTACTTATTTTGTTATTGAAAAAGACCAGGCAGCACAATGACATCAATTCAAAATTTAAGCAAACCTAAAGGTAAGAAAATAATTTAATAAATAGTCTATTAAATGGTTAAATTGTTTTGGACTAGAGCAAATTTTCTTGTTATTTCATCAGGTCACGCGCAATAATAGCGGTACAAGTCCCATACGTGTAACCATAGGTGGGCAGGGGAGTTATGGGGATTTATACCCTCCAAAAATCCCGATTATAGCGACACCCCCCCTAAAATTAGGGGGTACCCCGCATACATGGGCACGGGGGGGGGGGTTAATCCCCCCCCCAAATTCTGAGAAGTGGGGTTTAACCCCCCCCACTCAGAAGTGGGGGGGGGAGAAAAAGTTAACCCCCCCCAAATTTGGAAAAATGAAGAAAAAAAATGTCTTTAAAATGACTTCTAACTGCCTCCAAACTTAAGTTTTGAGGTCCAAATGAATGTTTTAAGCAATAAAAAGCTCAAAAATGCAATAAAAAGGGCTTTTTGACCTTAAATTAGCTTTTTTTACCTATTTTTCCTTCAAACTCCAAAAACGATATGGGTAAAATGCACTCCATAAAAAAAAACGATATGGGTATTTTGCGTTTCTCGGATTTTAACCCCCCCCCCCTAATTTGGGGTTTAACTTTAACCCCCCCCACTCCGGACGAACTTGCCCATGTATGGTACCCCGGACACCACCCCCCTAAAATTTGAGGTCCCAGTACTAAAAACGCTAAAAATAGAGTATTTGAGGTATGTATACCCGAAAAAAATTTTTTGGGGGGGGGACAGAGGGGTGCCCCTCAGCGGAGTGTTTGGAACACCCCGCGAAAAAAATTAGGAGGCCCCCCCTCCCCCGAAGCTCGAGAGCGGTCCGGCCTGCCCCCCCTAGCAAGGCTGACCCCCCCTTCCCCCCTTCCGACCAATTTGTAAGTATCTCTTTATTTTACTGTCAAAAAAACGGGTTTTTAGTTAAAAACTGTTTAAATACACTTTTTAGGCCTAAATAGGCTGTTTTAATACATAAAATTCAATATTAGACCTAAAAATTTTGTTGAAAAATTGGACCCCCCTGATTCCCCCCTAAATTTGAAATCTCGCACCCGGGGTCGACCCCCCCTAAAAAGCCAGGGGGTCGCTAGGACCCCCCTGAACCCCCCCTGAAAATTTTGGCCTTCCACCCGGGGGTGGACCCCCCCCCTAGCGGACCCGACCAAAAACACCTATGTGCGTGTGTGTCCTTTGCCAGTAACCAGGGTTTCTTTCAACCCTGATTTGTTCCGTCCGGCACGCTCCTCGCCTTGCTCAACCCCTCTTCCCACTCCCGGAGGAGATCAGCAAGCAACCGCTGCAGGGTTCGCCCAAAGGTCTTCTGGTCCCAAGGTCGTGTTAATGTTTATGCATGTGAAAAGATGTTGTGTTGTGTATTTGTGTTTTACATAGCGGGCAGTTTGGTGATGTGTATTGTGTGGGATTGATTTTGTGTAGGTAGGAGTAGAGGAAAGGAGATTTCCCTGCCCTGAGTTGGGCAAGGGTTCTCCTGACCCCGCGAGGAAGATTTTCTTCCTCGTTGCTTATTGTTGGTGCTTTTGTTTGAAGTAATGGGTTTATTGGAGGGTTGTTGATGTGATTTGCGACTGTGTTTGTGTGGATTTGTTGTTTTAGTGTTTTGTAGGTTTTGTTGTGTATGTCTGTTGGAATGTTTGTTGTGTAGTTGTTGTTGTGAAATATTGTTTGTTTTTTGAGCCTGCTGGGTGCAGATTGTTGTGTTAAGTTGTTGAGTGGATTGTTTGTGTACATGGCTGCCAATTTTGCTTGTTTTGCGTGGAGTTGAAAGTGTGTTGCTATTGGGAGGACTTTAGCCTCTGTGTGTATGTGTGTGTGCCCTGTTGCGACCCTGAGAGCAGTGTTTTGTATTGTTTGCAGTTTGTTAATTTGTGTGTTTGATATTGTGGGGCCCCAGACTGTGCTAGCATACTCGATTATTGGTCGAATGATCATAGGTGTTTTTTTTGGGGGGGGGGACAGAGGGGTGCACTTTCCCCTAGAGCCAAAATTTTGGACCCCCCCCTAGGAGGGGGGGTTCTAGGGGCCCCCCCCTCTCCACCCAAGCTTTCTAGAGGGGTACCGGCCTGACGATTTTCCCCCCTAGCGGGGGCTGACCCCAGGCTCGGGACCAATTTGGAAGTATATTTTTAAACTATTTACTGTCAAAAACACGGTTTTTTAGTTAAAAACAGTTTTATCAATAATAACACTTAACTTTAGGCCTAAATAGGCTGTTTTAATACATAAAATTCAATATTAGACCTAAAAACACTTAAATTATTGAGTATAAAAAAATGCTAAAAAATTTTGGACCCCCCACGGCCCCAGATTTCGAAATCTCGCAGGGGGGCCAGGGGTAACGACCCCTAAAAAGCCAGGGGGGCCCCTGGACCCCCCCCTCCCCTAGGGGGGCCTAAAATTTTGTGGCTCCACGGGGGTGGACGGCCCCCCTAGCGGACCCGACCGAACACCGATGATCTTGTATGTGTGAATGAGTGTCTCTTTTGGTTTACCCCACGATGTTGCTGTGAGTGCATTTATGATTTTGAATGTTTTTCGTGCTTTGCTGTGTGTATTTGCGATGTGTGTGTGTTAAATGTAAACTTGGGGTCAAAAGTGAGCCCAAGATTTTTGGTTTTTTAGTTGTGATGAGTGTTGTGTTATCTATTTGTAGTGATAGTTGTGTGTTGTATTCTGCAGGGTCTGGTGTGAATAGTGTGGATGTTGTTTTGCTTGCATTTAGTGTGAGTTGGTTGTTGTGTGTCCATGTTTGTATTGCGTGTAGGCATAGGGGGCAGCCTTGGATTTTTGGGGGGGGGGGTCTAGGGAGGGGTAATTTTAGGGGGGTGTCTGGTAAAGACCCAAATTTTGAGGGGGGGGGGGTGTACCCAATATCTCCGCGCTGCCTTAAAATGGGCTTAAAACGCGTAAAAAAACGTAAAACAAGTTTATAAAATGCTTCTCAAAACTATGTAAAATTGTGAAATAAGACCTTATTGCAACTTACAAATTTTATTTTTTAATTCCTTTATTATAATGCAGACATGTGCACTGCCCCCCGGTTTTAAAAACGAGGGGGGCAGTTCCAAATGGGGGGGCAGGGGGGGCAATTTTTTTGAAGCGAAGGGGGCAATGAAGGGGGAGGGGCAAGACAGGGGGAAAAGAAAAAAGAGAAAAAAAAGGAGAAAAAAAGAGAAAAAAAGAAGGGAAAAAGGGAAAAAAGGGACAAAAAAAGCGGAAATAAGGTTAGAGTAGGTCTAAATGGCTTGAATTGTAGTTTGAAATAGGCTAAAAACTGCAAAAAATTTGCGATGATGGCGTCATCATAGGTCGAAAATGTCGTAATATTTTCAGGGTACTTTTTTATTTTTTGGCGGGGGGGGGGGCATAAAAGGGGGGGGGAAATCCTCCAATAAAACGGGGGGGGGGGCATTTTGAATACCGTGCACAGGTTTGATAATGTGTTTATATATTCTTATAATTAGATTAGAAATCATAGTTTTTTTTTATTAACTAAGTAAATTAAGATTAATAATATTATTGTTCTTATTATAAAGTCAAGTATCGCAAACTTTTTAATCTATAATCTTATATTTATTTTGAAGATTATATACATACATGGGCGTAGCCAGGTGGAATTCTACCTTCTCTTTTAGGTCGGCAAAGTAAAATTTGGGGTTGAGACAGACCCCCCTTTTGCAGTGGCGTGCCCAGGATTTGATTTCAGGGGGGGGGCGGCGGTCTGGGGCCCTAATAAGCCTGGAGGGGGGGTCTGGGGGTGGGCAGCCCGCCCGGTGAGGAGGGGCTGTGGGCGGAGAGGCGCCCAGTGGGGTCAAGAGGCTCTGCCCTTTGTTAGGGGGGTGCAAGGGCAGACTGCCCTTTGGGGAAAAAAATTTTGAATTTAAGGCGCTAAAATACACTTGAAATTTTAATTACAGATGATATTTATTACAGAATTTAGGGTTTTTTATACCTCACATTTAAAACATGTGTTTAAAATCGTTAATTAAAGGATTAATGTAGTTGTTTATAGTGGTTTTTTTAAACTTTATACTTCTTAATTACTAAACAACGTATAATGAATTTGTAATTGAAAAAACTAAGATAAATTGTCCATTAACAATTAACTCTTCAATTTTTTAATTTTTTAACGCGGAAAATTTTTTTTAGTCCTTTTATAACACTTAAAAATTTTTCTCCGGGAGGCGAATTTGGGGGGGGGTGTCCTCGGGTACCCAAAATTTAGGGGGGGGTGTCAGCAAAATCCGAAATTTTGGTGTCACAACCCCCCCTGCCCAGCTATGCGGTGTAGGTATGGTTGTATTCATACATGGGCAAGTTGGTCCGGAGTGGGGGGTTAAACCCTAAATTAGGGGCGGAGGGGGGGGGGAGGGGTGAAAACTGAGAAACGCAAAATACCCATATCGTTTTTTTTTTTGGAGTGCATTTTACCCGTATTGTTGTTCAATTTTGAAAAAGAGATGGTAAGAAAATATTTAGGTAAAAAAGCCCTTTTTATTGAATTTTTGAGCCTTTTATTGCTTAAAACACCCATTGTGACCTATAAAATAATTTAGAGGCAGTTAGAAGTAGTCATTTTAAAGACGTTCTTTTTCTTCATTTTTCCAAAATTGGGGGGGGTTAACCTTTTCTCCCCCCCCCTTCTGAATGGGGGGGTTAAACCCCCGTGCTCAGAATTTGGGGGAAGGGTTAACCCCCCAACCCCCCGTGCCCATGTATGGCTGCATAGGTGTTTTTGGTCGGGTCCGCTAGGTGGGGGTCCACGTCCACCCCCGGGTGGAAGGCCAAAATTTTTTAGGGGGGGGTCAGGGGGGTCCTAGACCCTGGCCTTTTAGGGGGGTGAACCCAATTACAAGAGATTTATAGCAAATTTAAGAAAGAGGGTCAGGAGGTCCAATTTTTTAGCAAAATTTTTTAAATTCAATAATTTAGAGTGTTTTTAGGTCTAATATTGAATTTTATGTATTAAAATAGCTGATTTAGGACTATATTCAAATTTTAGACACTGTTTTAACTAAAAAACCGTGTTTTTAACAATAAATGAAAAATATACTTGTAAATTGGTTGGGGAGGGGGGTCAGCCTCGCTAGGGGGGGTCAGGCTCAGGACCGCTCTCTAGTTCGGGGAGGGTGTTGCGCCTGCTGAGCTCTTTAAGTACGTCAATTCTGACTGTAGAGTGCACTCTTGTCCCCCCACAAAAACACCTATAGTATAGCTTTAACTTGTTTTTGTGCTATGTGATGGTTTGGGTATAATGCGTATATTGTGATGTCGTAACTGCATATGTTTGGATGGTATTTATTTTTATAATTTAAGTACTAAAATAGTATGCAATGTGGATTTATGATAATTGGCAAACTTGGTCCGGATTGGGGAGGTTAAAGACTAAATTAGGGGGGGTTAAAATCAGAGAGAGTTGAATGAATAACCATATGGCGTTTTTTTTTATAGAGTGTCATTTTACCCATATCGCTTTCTCATTTTGAAGGAAGAAAATAGACTTAAAGAATAACTAATTTTATGTAAAAAAGACCTTTTTTATTACATTTTTTAGCTTTTTATTGCTTAAAAATATTTCATTTTGACCTCAAATTTTTAAGTTTGAAAGGCAGTTAGAAGTCTTTTTTAAAGACATTTTTTTTCTTCATTTTTTCAAGATTGAGGGGGGGGTTAACTTTTTCTCCCCCCACTGGTCTGAGTGGGGGGGCTAAACTCCAGCTTCTCAGAACTTGGGGGTTAGCCCCCTCACCAACCCCCCCTTGTGCCCTGTGTATGATGTGGACGATAAATAGTAGTGAGTGAGTATACAGGAGCCTTTGGGTGTGGCAAACTCATATTATTTATGAGCTTTTTTGTTTTTTATTTTTTTTTATTTATAGTTGTTGTATGTGGTACATGCTTTGCTGCCCTTGGTAAATGTAGTTGTATTTTATGATGGGACTTTGTGAGGTTGTTTGTTAGTATTTTTGTTTGTTTTTTTTTTGTTGAGTTTTTTTGTTTATTGATTGTGTATTGTGGTGACTCAATTCTTTGGACATGTCCATTTCTATGACAGTTTTGTTATGCAGTTCCTTTTTCCAAAGGATATTTGCATTGAAACTTGTTCCTGGGCTATGAATGAGTCTCAAGTTTTCTTTTTATGTAAATCCTTAATAAATATGTTGTGTGTTGTTTTTTTGAAGCCGTGTTGGTATGTTGTGTTTGGTATGTTGTTTGTAATGTATGGGAGTATGATTTTTTCGAAAGTTCTTGCGAGTGCGGATATGAGTAAGATGGGCCTGAATGATTGACTGTTGTTGATGTTTTTGTTTGGTTTTGGAATTGGAATGTAGTTGGAGAGTTTTTAACTGTATGTAATGTAGTTGGAGTGTTCCCACCTATGCGTGTAACCAATTATTGATTTGACGTATTCGCAGAAGCAAAATACGCATATAAAACATCTTTATCAGACCTCTGCACTCCCCGCCCCTCCCCCCTAGGGGTTTTATCAGAGGGGGGCATTTCCAAAACGGGGGGAGGCACGGGGGGCAACTTTTTTTGAAACGGTGGGGGACAATAAAACGAAGGTGGAAGCAGAGCATAGGTCACCGAAGGGGGGGGGGGTAGGGGGGGTCACCCCCCCTACGGCCTCTGAGACCTATCCCCCCCCCCTAAGGCCCATTTTTGACCACCCCCCCACCAGACAATCCCAAAAAATGCTTAAAAAATGGTCAAATTTCGTCAAAAAATTGTCAATTTTGGTCAAAAAAATGGTAAAAACACCCCAAGCACCCCCGGGTGCTTTTTTTCAAAAAAAACACCCCGGGGTGTGACCCCCCCTGGATGTCAAAAACCTCCACACCCCGGGGTGTGGACCCCCCCCCTGAGCCGTCGAAGGTCGGTGACCTATGAAGCAGAGGAAAGAAAAAAAAGGGACAAAAAAGCTAAATTAAGGTAAAATTTTTTTTTAAAATGTTTTTAGGTCTAATATTGAATTTTATGTATTAAAACAGCCTATTTAGGCCTAAAAAGTGTATTTAAACACTGTTTTTAACGAAAAAACCGTGTTTTTGACAGTAAATAAAAAAATATACTTCCAAATTGGTCGGGAGGGGGGGGAGGGGGGTCAGCCTCGCTAGGGGGGGGGGGGGTCAGGCCGGACCGTTCTTAAGCTTTGGGGGGAGGGGGGGGGCCCTTAATTTTTTCGAGGGGGGGCCAACCTTTTGGCTCTGGGGGGGGGGTGGACCCCATAGGCCGACTGCACGGCTCAGGGGGGGGGGTCCACACCCGGGGTGGGAGGTTTTGCCTCAGGGGGGGGGGGTCCACCCGGGTGTTTTTTTTAAAAAAGAGGGGGGGGGTACACCCCGGGGTGTTTTTTTTTGAAAAGATGGGGTGTTTTTACATTTTTTTGACAAAATTGACAATTTTTTGACGAAATTTGACATTTTTTAAGCATTTTTTGGGATTGTTGGTGGGGGGGGGGGGAATGGGCCTTAGGGGGGGGTCGGGGTTAGGGGGCGATGGGGGGGGAGGGGCAAAAGGGCCTTAGGGGGGGGGAGGTCTAAGGCCGAGGGGGGACCCCCCCCCCCTTCGGACTAGGTGGACCCCTCTGTCCCCCCAAAACACCTATGTGCACAGGTCTCGTCTGTATTATTTATATGTTGAATGAAAGATAATAAGAGTCACTGTTGCGAGTACTGATGAAAATGGAAAGGGAGAGGGAGAGGGCAGGAGCAGGATCATAGGTGAGAACGGTTCGGGAAGCTAGGGGGTGGGGGTGGTTACCCAAGGTAAATTGAATTTTGAATTCTAAGAGGGTGTCTCAGGGGGGTCCGGACCATACATGGGCAAGTTGGTCCGGAGTGGGGGGGGGTTAAACCCCAAATTAGGGGGGGGGGTTAAAATCCGAGAAACGCAAAATACCCATATCGTTTTTTTTCTGGAGTGCATTTTACCCATATCGTTTTTCGATTTTGAAGGAAAAATAGGTAAAAAACGCTAATTTTAGGTCAAAAAGCCCTTTTTATAGCATTTTTGAGCTTTTTATTGCTTAAAACATTCATTTTGACCTCAAAACTTAAGTTTGGAGGCAGTTGGAAGTCATTTTAAAGACATTTTTTTTTCTTCGTTTGTCCAAAATTGGGGGGGGGGGTTAACTTTTTCTCCCCCCCACTTCTGTGTGGGGGGGGGGGGGGGGTTAAACCCCACTTCTCAGAATTTGGGGGGTTAACCCCCCCCCCCAACCCCCCCCGTGCCCATGTATGGTCCGGACCCCCCTAGCTTTTGAGCGGGGTCGACCCGAGGTGGAAAATTTTGAAATCTAGAGGGGGTTAGGTGGGGTCCAGTGTCCAAAGCAAAACAGCTTTAAACCAATAACTTTAATAATTGTTTTTTGTATAAGATATACTACATTTTTTTTAATAAAAAGCGACATTTTGGTGTAAAAAGGATGTAAAAACCTGAATATGTATTAAAAATCACGTTTTTGGAAAAAAATTTCGTATAAAAAGTACCTAATATTTTCTCGAGGGGAGGGAGGGGGTCAGATCAGATTTCAAATCCTAAAGGCTTGTCAGGGGTAAAAAATTCGGAAATTTGGAGGGAGGGGAAGCTCCCTGGATTTTCTTCTAGGGGGGGGGTCCCAAAATTTCGAGGCCAGGAGGTAGGGTGGACGTGGATCCCACCCTCCCTCCCCCCCTTTCTCACCTATGAGCAGGATGGGGATTCCCCTAGTCTCGAAATTTGCCCCTCTTCTTGTAAAAAAACTTCTTTTTTGTGTACCTAAATTCTGCGTATTGTTAAAAAATTGATTTTTTTCGAAAATTAGAATTCGAAAATTAGAATTCGAAAAAAAAGTAAAAACTGGTAAATATCGCTTTTGTATTCTTGATTAGACCTGTGCACGGTCTGGAATGGAAATGCCCCCCGCCAAAAAATAAAAAAAGTACCGAAAAATTATGACGTCATTTTACCTATGATGACGCCATCATCGCGAAATTTTACCAGTTTTTAGCCTATTTCAATGCATTTTAAGCCATTTTAGACTTATTTTTACCTTATTTTCGTTTTTTGTCCCTTTTTTCTTCGTTTTTTATCCCTTTTTTCTTCTTTTTTCTCTTTTTTTCTTTCTCCCCTGCTTCCCCCCATTTTATTGCCCCCCCCCGTTTCAAAAAAAGTTGCACCCCCCGTGCCTCCCGTTTTGTTGTACCCCCCAATAAAACCCCGGTGGGGGGAGGGCATGCACAGGTCTGCTGGATGTATTTTCATTATCTTTTTTTTGTCTTTTTTAACTGTATTTTTATAGTTTTACATTTAAGATGCTTTTGAATTACTGGAAGATGAAGAAGGCACAAAACAAGGTATTGTGCATATAAGAATACAACAGCGTACAGGAAGAAAAACAATCACAACAGTGCAAGGAATAGCTCCAGAATACGATAGAAAAAAAATTGTCCGGTGGGCTAAAAAGGTGATTTTAGATATTATATAAATAAAATATTTAAAAAATGGAAAGTCAAACTTTAAAAAATTATAAATATAAATGTTTTTTTGGGGGGGACAGAGGGGTCTACCACTCCCCCCCTAAAACCAAAATTTTGGACCCCCCTAGAAAAAATCCAGCCTCCCCCCTCCTTGCAAAGCTCAAGAGCAGTCCGTTCTGACACCCCTAGCGAGGCTGACCCCCCTCCTCCTCCCGACTAATTCAGAAGTATAATTTTTCATTTACCGTCAAAAACAGTTTTTTAGTTAAAAACAGTGTTTGAATACACTTTTAAGGGCTCAATAGGTTTTTTACTATATAAAATTTAATATTAGACCTAAAAATACTTAAATTATTGATTTAACAAAAATTTGCTAAAAAATTGGACCATCCTGACCCCCCTAAATTTGAAATCTCGCACCCAGGGTCGACCACCCGACCATCCCATTTGCCTAGTGTTAGGAGTAGTGTTCTCTCAAAGATTTTACTGGCAGGGCAGAGTAACGACCCTGGTTTATAAGACTTGGAGTTTGCTGGATCTTTGCCTGGCTTCACTAGCGGCTCAATAATCTTTCAAAATTCCATCCATTTGGAAGAAGTCGATTATTGTGCCGCTACTGAAGCCAGACAAACATCCAGCAAACTCCAAGTCTTATAAACCGGTGTTGTTACTGTGCCCTGCCAGTAAGATCCTTCAGTAAGTAAGTAAGTAACACTACTCCCAGCACTGGACAAAAACCTGATAAACAAGAACCATCAACATGGATTTCGCCCACTGCATTCAACCATCACATCCCTACACAACTTAAACGCGACCATTGCAAATGGTTTCAATCAAAAGAAACCACCCAACAGATCAGTAGTGGTCTGCCTAGACCTGAGCAAGGCATCCAACACAGTTTCACACAAAGTACTACTACAAGACCTAGTGGGATCTACACTTCCCCGTGGGCTTGTCAGATGGTTCAGTGTCTACCTGCTTGGCCGCTTCGGAAACCACTCTTCCAGCTTTTGGAACGTCAATACGGGAGTCCCCCAGGGAGCAGTAACATCCCCAAAATTGTTCAATTACTACATGAGTAGTATGGGACCCTAATTCCATACCGTCCCATCTTTAAAGGCATAGGCCGCCGGTATGATGACACTGTCAACATACTGCTGCGCCCATATGGCAATAAAGATGGCATTCATGTCTTGAGAATGGATGAGGTTCCCGCCCTGGGTCCTGTCTCCCCGGAGTCCGTAGTTTCTCGGGTACACTGGCTCCGAAGCCAAGCACGGTATGGGCTAACTCCTGCTTCATGGACCGATCTCAACATAGAGTTACTTCCTGTATGCCAAAATCTGGACCAATAATAATCAATTGAATGCGATCATCACAGTGCTCAACGGTCAAAATGAATTTATTACCTGAACAAAGAATATGAACATGGGCTATGATATAATCTTCAAACACTCAGAAAACTCAAGAAATTTCTCTGAACTCTAGAATAAACTCCAAAAACACCTTGAATTAAAATGGAAAATTTTAGATGAACATAATTCACAATGCCAATTTGGAGAAAGACTCATCAGAAAGTATTAAAACATTATTGGGGAATTATGCTGATACAGTACACCACATCTCAACTTCAAGGAAAATTGCCTGCAAGAACCCAAAGGAAAATCAGAATCAATAAAAATGATAAATAAGACTCAAACTACCCACAGAAATGAATTTGCCCCATCGTCTTTGTCTAAGGTATACCTACAAACATGCAAGGACCCAGAACAACTTCATTATGGATAAAATCTCGATACATTCCTTAATAGCGAATCTTTAGTGGAATATAGAACATCTTTACACATTCTCGCTTTCCTAAATAATACAACTACTATAATATATTCTATTTTAGCACTGTGGCAAAGGAAGTTTACAGCACCTACACCATTTCTAAACTCTATCTGTATTCTGGTATCCTGTTGCAACTGCTTACGCTAAATTATTTTACTATTTTAGCACTGGCGTGATATAAGCTTGCCATACCAATTACTTTCTGGTATCCTGTTTCTGTCCCAGCAGCAGTACTACCTATTATAAAATATTCTACTCAAGTTATACTAAACAGTATATGTCAAAATCATAAAGCTTACTCCTAATTTTGACATAATGCTTAAAATATGTTGAAGTGTATTGCTTTTGTTTTTCCATTTAACCTGCACATTGCTTAGTTTGTTTTGCTTTAACTGGGTTTGCTATTGTTTCTTATGTTTTATCTTTGTGTTCTCTCTCTTGTTAAGAAGAATTCCAAAGAATTCAAAAAAGACTAAATTCTAATGAAGGCCGTAATCACTGTTTGGTTTCATCCAGAATCGAATGGGCAGAATATGTATAGGTATATTTGTAACCCCAACCCAAGTAAGCTCATACCCCATTAGTTGCGTTTATACGCGGTGTGTTTGTGTGTCTATGTGTGTGTGTGCGTGCACCATGTGTGGTGTGGTGTGCGTCCATACATGCATGCATGTGGGTATGCAGTGTGCCTGTGTATATGTATGTGCTTTGTGGTTTTTGCTTGCCATGTTATTGTGGGTACACATGTATATGCTATGTTTTTTTTTTCTTATGTGGCTATCTTTGCATTTGGGATATTATACTTCTACTAAACCAACTAAATATGTTTTCTCCACAAACAAAACAAAATTGCATACCCAAGAACTTCTCTACTTCTCATCAACTCAGTGGCAAAAAGTCATCACGTTCCTACAGTCCATCGACAGAATCTAAAACATGGTAATTTCTTCATTGTCTGTTCATCACTCTGAGGTTATCATACTATTATGACTTTGGAATATCCGGTTTTGAGCATACAGGAAGTGACTCTTACTGAGACTGAAGTAAGAGTTAGAAAATCGCTTCCGGCGTCAGTGCCTTCAGCTGTATTGGTGATACTGGTGGGTCCTGCTATATTTTATTTTATTTATTATAGTTTATTAATTTTGCATTTAATAATAGTTACCATATAACAACCAGTATTTTCTTTTACAGACAGTTAATCCGTAAAGTCGATAACTGGGTGCCTATAGAACCAACCAACCATACCACATGAGTAGTATACCTGAACCACCAGGCAACATTAAAGTGGTATCTTATGCAGACAATGTGACTCTCTCTGCCTCTGGACCAGTGATTGAGCCCCTCTGCAAAGATCTCAACAACTACCATCCTGAATAAGTGAACTTTTTTGAAAAACGCTTACTAATTGTGTCTCCCGAAAAATCATCTGAGAAACTACACCTCACAGCGCTCAGGCCAAGACCCACCTGAAAGTTTATGTAAATGACGAGACGAGCTTCTTCCGCTGTCCATAGAACCGAAGATCTTGGGTGTCACTCACGACACCATGTACACCTTCACCCCCACTGCAAATTAGCAGCAAACAGGGTCAGAGAACGCAATAATATCTTAAAAGTGCTATCTGGATCCAACTGGAGACAAGACAAGGACACGCTCTCAATCACCTCTACAAGGCTATTGGAAAATCTCCGCTATCAGTAGCGGAATATGCTTCTCCTATTTGGGCCCCTATTATCAGCGAATCCAGTTGGCAGAAACTCCAAGTGGCAAGAAAGAAGCTCTGAGAATCATCACAGGTTGCCATAAAATGTCTTTAATAGACCATCTTCACCAAGAAACCAAGATTCTGAAGACAAAGAAACATGCGACAATGATATCAAAACAATACCTGATAAATTGTTTTGACCCTAACCATCCTGTACATAAACATCTTTAAGCAAAAGCAGCTCCTAGAAACACAAACAAAACCTCGTCAACACCTATAGAGCATCAGTTAAGAACTTAAGCGTTGGCGTTCCCAACAATAAAAAAAACTCAAAAAGGAGAAACCTGTCGTACATAGACAGACTGTAACCTCAGCGATTGCTGAAGATGCTCCGAATCCAGTCCTGGAACGTCGCCCACCAGAGATGATAGTTTTAAAAAAGACCTACCCAGATCCAGCAGAACGAGGTATCAAATATCGCAGCTGAGGTCTGGATATTGCAGATTCCTGAACTCTTATCAACACAGGATTGACAGCAACATTTTAGACTGGTGCCCACATTGTTTGAAGGGCCCCCATGACACCAAACATCTGTTCCGCCGCCGCCAGACCCCGGCCCCGCGGCCGAAAAACCCTCGGGCGAGCGCAGGAGGCCGCCGCTCCTAACCTGCTCGGCCCCCAGAGAAGAAAGGAGTGGGCCAACAGCAACGAAAACCCCCAAAAGGCGGGGGGGGCCGACCCCCCTGACCCCTTCTAATCTGCCCCCCCCCCACCCCCGGGGGGTCCCCCCCCCGGCCCCGCCCACCAACTATCTCTCCACCCCGGTGGTTTTTGGTCCGTTCTACCTTTTTTTTGGGATTTAGCCTATTTTTATTTCCTTAATAAAATATACTGTTTTTTAATAATTCCTCCTGTCGTTTTGAATTTTGTTTTAATATAAAACTCGACCCTACCCCCTCAAGTAATAAAAATACTTTTTATTGCTAGCGTTAGTGGTCATGGATTTAAAACTGTAAAGCGTAAACGATATAGTAAACACATTTTTTGCAGGGAGAAAGCCTCTAGAATTTTTGGGTTATACTGAAAAAACGCCACTTTGAGGTGTTTTTTAAAGGACTCAAGGTTTTTTTGGAGGTATAGCCTCCAACCTGCCCCATACCCAGTTATAATCTTGAGTGAGGCATGACGAAGCGTTATGTTTTTTAGGAATACAATTGCAATGGAACTGTGGTAGAACATCCGGAATACGGAGAAGTCATTCAATTGACGGGTGACCAAAGAGCGAACATTAAAGAATTCTTATGTAAAGTAGGAATTGTGAAGGAAGAAAACTGCAAAGTTCACGGTTTCTGAAGGACTCGTATATCGCCCGGTGTTAATTTTATATACTTGTTAAGTTTGCATTGAATAATATTGCTGGTGATATTTTCTCGTGAAAAAAGCTGGAAATTATGTCTCTGCAGAGATTTGGATGGACGGTTAATTTGTAATTTAAACTCGAAAAATTTCAACTTTCAACAGAAAAAGCTTTCTACATTTGTTGTCTAATCTCTTAAAAACTGTTGTATTGACGGAGGAGAGCAATTAATTTTTAAACTAAATTATCTTAATTTTTATAAAAAAATTATCTCCTCTCTACACAACAACAATCAATATAACTTTTATGTAAAATTGATTTTTTTCACGAAAAGACATAATATAATATATCTAAAAAAAACAAATATTTAAAAAATTTTAAAATTTATAAAATGTTAAAAAACAATTTTAAGTGTTTATATTTTTGTAATCTAACTATTAATTACTTCCTTTTGAAAAGTACTTTTAAAATAAAAATAAAATTTAATTAAAATAAAATTATTGTAAATTCGTGAGACACCAGTTTTTTTAGTTTATCGTAAAACAAAAACGAAAGAAACCAACAAACAATAATAACTTTTTTTAAAACCGGTTGGCTTACTCTTTAATTTTAAATTCTATTAGCTCAAGGCCATACCTCAAAACAAACAAGGGAAATGAGCGGTCAGGTCCAGTAGTCGGTACTCCCGTAAACTTTCTGCAATGCAATTTTAGTACCACTGAATGAACAACACCATAGCTTTTTGGATTCTGCTCATTGTCGGGTATACCTGATAATCGGATCACCCAAAAATCTAGAGTTTAGCCAGAGACACCCTCTCCCATTACAAAGAATTAGGATTACCAAGACGAAAAACTCTCCCTAAAAATGAAAGAAAGAGAGGGGAAAAGGAGGACTATAGTGCTAAAAATGGGGTTTTATAGAATGCCGTTTTGTTAAACAAAAAAAAGAGGCTAGATTACTCGGTGCTCGCTCACCTAAGCTTATTGTTTTAAAAAATTCAACAAACGTTACTATTTAAACTTTTAAATTAAACCACGTAGCGTTCATGGTTTTTTTTACGTCCATTATGAATTTTGTTATAAAAGTTTATTGTGAAAAATGTATTTGGTTCTAATAAATTTTTTTATTTTGTTGGTTATTATTTATTTTTATAAACAAATTGAAAGTTCGAAATCTTATTCAATTATTGTTTTATTATTTAAATTTAAAATACATCTCTTATGAGTATAATGCAATAATAAATAATAATGAATTGCATTGCGTAGCTTAAAGTAAAAGTTTCGATGAAAATTCTTTAAGAAGTAAAATAAAAGCAGCGAGAGTTTAGTTATCCATTTATAATAAAAATTACAAAAGTTGGGTCCAATAAACTAAAAATGAAATTTAATCTCAAGTTGTATTTTGTTCTAATAAAAGGCTTTTTATTTTTATATACAAATTAAAAGTCGAAATCTTATTTAATTATTGTTTTATTATTTAACCTATTGACATCGTCGGCATCGTAGGAGGGTCCAGCGTCCATCTCTTCCTCTGCCGGATCGTCAGTCGCGTTCTGGCGTATCATCTGAACGCGACTCGGTTCGGGCCCTGGGAAAAACTCACTGTAGTCGCAGAGACCTGAGAGGTCGTGACCTCCGCCTGGGTGGACTCTTCCGCAGACGCTGCAGAGCTGGGCATGGTATTGGCCGACGCCGATGCGGCGTTGAAAGATCAGGGCCTGTGTGGTTCGATTGGGACCAGCAACGGGTGCTGCTCGTTGGGATCGCAAAGCACTACCGAGGTTTGGGACCTGAACAATCGACGAACATCGCGCGGTTCCGGCGAAGTGGAGGGAGATCTCCTGCCCGTGTCTCTTGCAAATGCTGGAGGCGAAGCTGACGTTGCCTCTCTTCCTCTTGTAGTAACGGAAGACAATGCGGATGAGTGCACTCGGGTTATCTCGCCGTGACGACACACTGGTACTTGACCCATGTGGAACAAGGGATTCGCTAAATTAAAGCACAATAAGTAAAAAATTCAAAGGATAACCTCCGCTAATATCCCCGTACCAATAACACG
>JASAMX010008560.1:0-18171 GCA_030248175.1 Microlaimidae sp. YZB2_3
ATTGTTGTTCTTGGTCAGTTTACGTATTGCTGTTTTTAACAATATTTTGTCGATTGGGGGATAAATAAAAATGTCCTTAAACCATTTTTGGGCAATCCTAAAAACAGATTTGGTTTTTGTTCGTCGGATATTTTAAACTAGGCCTCACCTTAATGAACGCACACCGTTTTAAATGTAAGTGTTAAACGCCTGCTTGTTTTACCTTGCTTGTTTTTGTTTTACCATGTTTGTACTTGATTTTTATAGAAAAAGCTATTGACCAATTCATTTTAAATTTTCCAAATATTTTTTCCATTAGTTGTTGAGAAAACCAGGAAAATACCGACCAACATTTCAGCTAAGATATTTTGCAATCCTTTCCACGTATTTGGGTTTCAGGGAGAGGTTTGGTACAATTTAAGGACCATTTATTTTGTGACCTATCGACTATTGTGTGTGGTTTCTCGGCGGGGATGTGACTTTTCTCAACTACGGACAGGAGCTCAATTTCAACAATTTCCGCCTGTACGGCTAAAACTGAGTATAAAAATACTAAATCGCATTAAAAAAAATTGAGAAAAATAGAAAATAAAACGTTAAATGTAACAAGCTTGAAAAATCAAAGAATTTTACTTTATTTTATTTTGAAAAACGAGCTTTTGACAGATTTTATTGTTTTTCTAAAAGTGTTTGAGAGGCTGTTACTATATATTCTTGGTTTAGGCAACGGAAAATAGGTGTCTAGATGGCGGAGTGGTTTTTACCCACTACGTTAAAATTATATTTTTATAATTGAAACTTGGCTGTCAGCTGAAATAAATGATAATATGCTTGATCTACGTTAAAAAAAAAGAAATCCCTCGTCGTTACTCTGACACAAAGATTTACAATCATTATATAATCAACGTGTCTCTGACTCTTCTGACGGTTTTTACCCACTACATTAAAAAAATGGCGCACAACACCAGAAAGACTTCAGTGACATCTGGGCTCAGTTGCACAAAAAAAACTGCCCCATAGATAATCTTAAACTACTCCAAGATCGATCTAATCAAAGTTCGTCTATAGGGGATAGTCAATTGCACAAAAAAAAACTAAGGGTAGTCAGTTAGAACGATCTTGAATTAACGTGGTAGATAAGTCAGGAGGTATCTATACCAAATTTTTAAATGAATAAAAATATTTTAAATATCAATAAAAAGTTTTATAAACTGAAAATAAATAGATTTTATGGCATTTCAAATACAATCAGTTAATTTTTTTTAAAATATAAATATCACAGCAGAAAAAACTACTAAATTAAAATTTTTGCAAAAAAGCTTTAACATTTCCAATTTTTTAATACTAAAACTTATTATAATACAGAAATAAACCTATTTTTTTAACGAATTATATTATTTAAATTAATCGCGCTCCAAATGAGATCTTAAAATTAGATTAAGATTCAAGTTTTGTCGCAGTCCATGTCATTTTTTTACAGACTGAAAACTTTTCATAGTATAAACTAAAAATTTTGGCCAGGAAGTTTATATAAGATTTTATTTGTTAAACCAAAACAAAGAAAATTAATTAAATAAAATATATAGTAAGCTTTTGTTTTACAAATTATAGTTTATTAAATTGTTTGGTTTATGAATATAAATTTAAAGCATTGATTTTTTTTATGCGATTTTCAAACTTCAGTTCACTCAAAGCGAAGAACAGACCCAAGATCGGGGCGGAAAGACCGCCAAAGACGGACGGAGGAAAAAAAGGAAACGCGGGGCGGGGGGGGGGGGGGCGCAGGCCCTCCCAAAAATGGTGCCGGAAAAATTTTGTCATTTTCAGCGGCAAAAAAATTTTGCGCGCTCATCGCGCCCGCTCAGCAACTAAAACAACTTTGCAAACGAAATCCACACAGCAGCAAAAAACGATCATTGAGTCCCGTTCCCCCTCCAAATTCCAGCCGCCAGCAAGCCAATATCGCGCGCCAAACAGGGGGAGCAGGCAAGGGCAGCCCCATGGGAGACCCACCCCAATTCGGGGGGCCCAAAACTTTATCCAATACCCCTTCTCTCGCCCCAAGCCGGGACCCCCAGACTTCAAGAACCCCCTCTTCCCCCTGCCAAAACTACCCCCTAACCCCCTCACAAACTGTTTTTATTTAAAACACATGTGGCCTCACCGACGCTTTCAAATTTGGGGGAGGGGGAGGCCGGAGCCTCCTTCCATCCCCCAAAATTTTTTAGCACCAAATCCGCCCCGCCCTCTCTCTTCAAAAAGAACCCCGATGTTTTGCCCCTCTTCTAATTTGCCACCCACACGGCGCAGGATTTCCCAGATTCTTTTTTTCTTTTTTTAAAAACGAAAAGCCAAAAACAGGAACACCTATCGCTTACCAACGAGGGACGGCCCTCCGGGGGCCCCCAAATCCAATACGCCCCCCCCCAAACAAACCCGCAACCCACAACAAACCAACGGGCAAAACGCAAAAAAGCACAAGGAAATCATCCCCACCAACCCAAAAGACAAGCAGCCACAAACGCCCTCAGGACCCAAAAAAAACACACCGAAACCCACAAGCGAACCAACAAGCACCAAGAACAAAAAAAACAAACAGCGCCAGCCTATCTTCAGAAAAAGAAAAAACAAAACAAAACACAAACAAACAAAAAAACAGGACAAAAAAACAAAAACACAACCAAAAAAAAAAAGAAAAAAAGTTCATAAAAAACTGTTTAACATTTTTTGCAAAAATTTTAATTTAGTAGTTTTTTCTGCTGTGATATTTATATTTTAAAAAAAATTAATTAATTGTATTTGAAATGCCATAAAATCTATTTATTTTAGTTTATAAAACTTTTTATTGATATTTAAAATATTTTTATTCATTTAAAAATCTGGTATAGATACCTCCTGACCTATCTACCACTTTAGATCAAGATCATTCTAACTGACTACCCTTAGTTTTTTTTTGTGCAATTGACTATCCCCTATAGACGAACTTTGATTAGATCGATCTACGGGTAGTTTAAGATTATCTATGGGGCAGTTTTTTTTGTGCAACTGAGCCCAGATGTCACTGAAGTCTTTCTGGTGTTGTGCGCCATTTTTTTAATGTAGTGGGTAAAAACCGTCAGAAGAGTCAGAAGTCACGTTGATTTTATAATGATTGTCAATCTTTGTGTCAGAGTAACGACGAGGGATTTCTTTTTTAACGTAGATCAAGCATATTATCATTTATTTCAGCTGACAGCCAAGTTTCAATTATAAAAATATAATTTTAACGTAGTGGGTAAAAACCACTCCGCCATCTAGACACCTATTTTCCGTTGCCTAAACCAAGAATATATAGTAACAGCCTCTCAAACACTTTTAAAAAAACAATAAAATCTGTCAAGAGCTCGTTTTTCAACATAAAATAAAGTAAAATTCTTTGATTTTTCAAGCTTGTTACATTTAACGTTTTATTTTCTATTTTTCTCAATTATTTTTAATGCGATTTAGTATTTTTATACTCAGTTTTAGCCGTACAGGCGGAAATTGTTGAAATTCAGCTCCTGTCCGTAGTTGAGAAAAGTCACATCCCCGCCGAGAAACCACACACAATAGTCGATAGGTCACAAAATAAATGGTCCTTAAATTGTACCAAACCTCTCCCTGAAACCCAAATACGTGGAAAGGATTGCAAAATATCTTAGCTGAAATGTTGGTCGGTCTTTTCCTGGTTTTCTCAACAACTAATGGAAAAAATATTTGGAAAATTTAAAATGAATTGGTCAATAGCTTTTTCTAAAAAAAATCAAGTACAAACATGGTAAAACAAAAACAAGCAAGGTAAAACAAGCAGGCGTTTAACACTTACATTTAAAACGGTGTGCGTTCATTAAGGTGAGGCCTAGTTTAAAATATCCGACGAACAAAAACCAAATCTGTTTTTAGGATTGCCCAAAAATGGTTTAAGGACATTTTTATTTATCCCCCAATCGACAAAATATTGTTAAAAAACTATAAAAGAATGCAAGCGCTTTAAATGCGTTTTAAAAAATCGATTATAAGTTTTAACAGATTATTTATACTAATTAGTGTTTGAAATAATCTGTTTATAATGCACTACTAATGCTTTAGCGAAAGGCGATACTAAAATCTGAAAAAAAGAAACTGGTGATTTCTGACCCGATCTTTGTAAAACTTCGATATTATACAAAATTTTGTATTTTACGTTGATAAATCTATGTCTTCAGAAAATCGGCAATTTCGTCGAAGAAACCAACTTTAAAATAATATTTAATTAAATAAGAACTCCGAGAAACATGGTACAAACTGCGAAAAAAATGGTACTGTATTTTGTTGTTTTTTTATGGATTTTTTAAAGATTATATTTATAATAAGTCCGATATTTGAATTTCCGGAAAAAACTTGTACAATTCTAAATACTCCTTAATAATGAAGTAGTTTTTATAGTAAGGAGAAGAATATAGGTTTTCAATTTGGTGAGAAATTCTTTTTTGCTTTTCTAACAAAAATTTTTTTGCTTGCCTAGTAAGTTCACAATATTTTAAAGACCCGTTAATTTGTAATTGGATATTTATATACTGTGTTTTTATCTAACCATGCGCCGTCTAAAATTACTCACTTTACCGTACATTTAGTTTATTTCGAAAGTTATCAGATAGAAGGGTATATGAAGTTTGGAAAGAAACAAAACACATTAAAACGACGTATTAACCCGTTCCCGTGATTGCCTTTTCCCCGGTGAAAAGTGTTTTTGTAAATGTGTTAACTCCCGTTATTTTCCCTAGTAATCAAAGTGTGTTCGCGTGATTGCCTTTTCCCCCTGGTGCGGACCATTGCGAACGCACTCTGATTACCAGAGAAAATAACAGGAATTAGTACATTTACAAAACACTTTTAACGTCGTAACCGAGAAAAACCCAATCACGGGAACGGGTTAAATGTATTTGTGAGCGCCCCTTGGCATCTCGCAAACAAATATTATAGAATGTGGATAATTTTTCAAATTCAGAACATCCTTCTTCTTCTTTTTATTAATATTCCAACGTTGATAATACAAAAATTTTAATCCTACGTACCTGTTACTTCATGAGATTTGAAATCGCATTTAAAAAATTAACGGACGTCTTTAGTTAATTATAGGTCGCGCGGAAACCACTCCATATCACAGCGCCATCTGATTCGACCGCGCAGGATATGATAAAAACAGCAAAATAATTTTTTACTTCTTTTATCATTGCTGATAAAAAAATAATTGCAATAACAATCATTCATTCATTCGCGGGTGACGAGAAAGCGCCACGGAACAAATTATATTTTTCACATCACACCGGACATAAACGTTTCTCCTTTTGTTTATCATTATTCTAGCGCTATCTTTTCATTTCTTTACTACCGATTTCTCAACAAGAAACTTGGGCTCATTGGAATTTTTGTAGGAGCATATTTTTTTTGATTTAGCTCCATTTCCATCTAACATCAAGAATAAAAAAAGATTATATTTAAAAAAGTCACTAAAAAAATAATCGATTAGGGCAAATAGATTAAGTATATTTAAGCAAGGCAAATAATTTATTAAAGAGTAAAATCATTTTATTTTATAGTTGTGATTCTTGATTAAAAATTAACTTTTGTTTTAAAAGTAGAGCAGGAAAAACGGTAGATTTACCCAAGACAGGAAAGGAAAGGAAAATTTGGACAGGAAAGATGCAGATAAATTCGGTGTGAGTGTACGTATGTAAACTATAGGGAAATATATCTGGCTTGTACAGTTGCTCACTGAATAACATACATTGTCGTAAAGTATTTCATCCTTCACTTTTGGTGGATTCCACTGTGCAGCATTGTGGACTTGTTTGTTTGCTTAAGTGCAGTTTTGAAATTACTGGCAAGCATTGAGCTCGCAATTGTTTGTACAAATTGAGATAGCGGTTATGTATATGTTAATAATATTTTTTATTTTCAACTTCAACTGCTTCAGCTTAATATCACTGGTTGTTCAAATACGCTGCTCTCTTAACCTTATTCTGCAAAATTAATAAAAAAATTTACTCATTGCACAGACTTATTCTGCGGATATAAAACGAATCAGAGTGTTTTTGAAAAGCGAAAAATTCTTTTAAAAAAACTATATGCAATCAGTCTGCACCGTACTGAAAATAAATTCTGCGCTAATCAAAAATATGTGATTCATTTTAAATAAGCAAAATAATTCTGAACAATGAGTCAAAATAATACCTAAGTTTCGAGCAAAAATAAGAACATAAGCGTTTTTAAAATAATTTAAAATCTGAGCTTCTTAAAACTGGCATCTTAAAACTGAACAATTAGATCACAGAGGTAGATATTGAGGTGGTTTTGAAGTTAATTTGAGTTATTATTTAAAAAAACTCGAAATATGAGTTAAAGATAAATTCTATCAGGGTGAAAATAGATGAGTGGTAAAGTAACCACTAGTTTTTTGAGAAAATATCACGTGCAGAAAAACACATGACGCAACTAAATAATAATTGGTTACATAACCGCTGAAAACTTTTTTTTAATTTTTCCGCTCGCAAATTTATTGTTTATTTCTTCCTGGCGGAGAGCGGTTACGCCCTCAATTTCAGCCTGAAAGACTTTAACCTTAGTCGGAGATTTGGACAGGCACCCATCCGCTTTCTTTTTTTAAAACAAGATTTTTTTTATACAATTTCAAAACTAAAACGGTATAGAATACCCTGAAGTTTTTGATAGTTTTAGTGTTAGTAAAATTTAAAAACGATGTATTAAGACTATATAGGTGGATAACCTCCTGGATTTTTTTTGGAGGGGGGTGGGCTGCTATACCCTCTCCCCAATAAGTATACCAAACAAAAAATTTTTGGGGGGAGGTGTCCCTCAAATACCCTATTTTAGCGTGTTTGTGCGGTTCGCCGACATTCTTCATTCTTTAGTCTTAGCTATGCAATCTATATATAAATAGACGTAATGTCTGTGTGTGTGTGTGTCTGTCTGTCTGTCTGTTTGTTCCCTAACTCCTCCCTAACCACCCAAAGGATTAAAGTGAATGAGGTATCGTTGGAAAGCTTATACCTCAGGGAATGTTGTAAGGAGGTTGAAATCTGGAAACAACTTACATGGACATCTTTATACTGGACAACGTGTTTTCAGGGACCCTATGGATTTTGGAACTAAAAAACTTTTTGACTTAGAATTGGCTCAAACTGATTGGAAAGAGTAATTAGGTAATGTAAAGCCAGAATATCATGATTATTTTGAAAATTGAACATGGACATCTTTATACTGGACAAAGTTTTTCATTAAAAAAGGGAATTACCTTGCTCACCAACCACAAAAGGGATTGGGCTAGATGAGATATCATTGCAAAGCTTACGGTCCGGAGAATGTCATAAGGGGGTTGATATTTTAAAAAAATTGCATGGATATCTCTTGGTTGGACAACACATTTTCACAAAAACAGGGCCCTATGGACTTTAAAAGCTGAAAAAAATTTAATCTTCAAATTCAAAAAGAGGAAACCTATGGTTTTTGAAAAAGTGAACATTTTTTGTCTTTGAATTGACTCAAACTTATTGATAAGAGTATAACTTATCTCTCTATAGATAGATATATCTTAATATGTAGATAACTTATCCAATGTAAAACCAAAATGTCATGGTTTTTGATAAAATTAACATGGACATCTTAATGCTGGACAACGTTTTTTCACTAAAAAGAGGAACGACCTTCCTCCCCAACCAGCAAAAGGATTGGGCTCAATGAGATATCATTGCAAAGCTTGCAGAGAGGGGAATGTCATAAAAGTATTAAATTAAATTAAAAAAAAATGCATGGAAATCTTTTGGTTGGACAACACATTTTCACAAAAACAGGGCCTTATGGACTTTAAAAGCTGAAAAAAATTTAATCTTCAAATTGGCTCAAACTTATTGGTATGAGTAATTCGCTAGTGTGAAGCCATGTTTTTGAAAAAATGAACATGGGCATATTATGCTGGATAACGTTTTTTACCTAAAGGAGGAATGACCTTTCTCCTTAACCACAAAAAGGACTGGGCTAAATAAGATATTATTGCAAAGCTTGAATTTTAAGGAATGTCATAAAAGGATTGAATTTTTCAAAAAATAAATAACGAGAACATTTTTATGCTGGACAACGCATTTTCACCAAAAGGGAGGACCCTTCTCCTCAACCACAAAACGGATTGGGTTAAATGAGGTATGATTGCAAAGCTTACAGTCTGGAGAATGTCATAAATGGGTTAAAATTATTAAAAATAACATGGTCATCTTTATGTTGGACAACATATTTTTACCAAAGATGGAAGAACCTTCCTCCCCAACCACAGGAAAAAATTAGGATAAATGAGACATTATGGGAAACCTTATAGTTCAGGGAGCATCATAAGGTGGTTTAAATTAATAAACAATTAACACGGACATCTTTATGCTGGACAACATATTTTCACTAAAAAAGGGAAAGACCCTTTTCCCCAACTAAAATTAAGGTATAAACTGAGGTATCACTGTAACGCTTACAGTCACGGGAACGGCATAAAAGGGTTGAATTTCGAAAAGAAAAATAGTAAATGAATATAAAAAATGCGGAAAAAATTTATTGTCAGCCGTATGGCTGACACGGGCTACTTGTAATTTAAATTTCTAATAGTGCTCGCTTATTAATACGACTTTAAAATTATGTTGTCAACAATTTAGATTTTAAATTTGGACACTGAAAAAAGTGGCTTCTGAAAAAATTATTGCGCCGTTTTTTACCCTTTCCAAAGAGCTCATGTTTATTTTTGATAAATCAGAAACACAGAGGAAAATCGGTTTTAAGATATAATTCTTTGAAAAAAAATCTATTAATCATATGAAGAACAGGGACATAAATTACCAAATTTATCCAAGTTCTCTAATTATAGAGAACGCGGTGCCATGGGGCTTAATTGCCTTAAGTGCCTGTGATCCTGTGCCACCGATAATTAACTATATTTTTTTGAAATAAAAAGAAAAAGATGATGAAATTTATTTAAAAAATTACGTACGTTCTCTAATTATAGTTGGAATGGTGGATTGAGGCTAAATCGCCGCACCAGCAAAGATTACAATTATATTTTTAAAATAAAAATAATAATAATGAGAAGAAGAAAATGATCATGAATTACAAAACTTACTCATGTTTTTTAATTATAGTTGGCGCAGTGTCGTAGAACTACATTGCTGTGTGGCGCTCCGGCACCTCTAATGATTCCAATTATTTTTAAAAAAATAAAAAATCAGCAGAAGAAGAAGATGAGCATAAATTACAAATTTTATTTCATCCACGTTCTCCGATTATAGTTGGTGCGGTGCCTCGGGGTTAAATCGCCACATGAACTATGTAGGAATAGTGATTTTAAGATATGAGCGTTAGAATTATACTGAAATAAGTAGAAGAAGATGAACATGAATTACAAAATTTTTCCAACTAATTATAGTTGGTTAATTATAGTTTGCGCTGTGCTGTGGGGCTTAACTGCCGCACCACCGATGATCGGGGCTTCCCGCGCCACCGATAATTGCATTTTTTTTTGAAATAAAACTTTAAATTAATTTTTTTCATTAATAAATCAAGAATTAAAAAAAAATATTTTGTTGTTTTCGCCGTTTTCCGCGAGGTTGAAGTAGATGGCGTTGTGCGGTTTCCGCCACCAATAGTAACCAAGCACAGCCGTCTGCTGTTATTGTGTAGTTTCTATGAGGAGATGTCCGCTGTCTCCTCTGTGCATCCTTATTGTTGCTAAAAAGCTGTTATTGAGCGGTTAGAAGTCTTTATTTCGATATTTTTCAATTTATTATTTTGATCAATAAATCGATAACATGGACCTAAATGAAAAAAGTGGCCCCTAAAAAGTTGAGTAATTCTTTTATCTTTGCAAATCTTTGCAATGAGCCCATGTTTATTTTTGATAAATCAGTAACGAAGGAGGAATATCGATTTTAAGAAATGAGCGTTAGAATAATAATAATAAGAAAAAGAAGGAGATTCTTTGCAATGAGCCCATGTTTATTTTTGATCAATCAGTAACGAAGGAGGAATATTGTTTTTAAGAAATGAGCGTTAGAATATTATTAATAAGAAGAAGAAGGATATAAACATGAATTTTAAAATTTACCCACGTTCTCTAATAATGATTGGCGCGGCGCCGCGGGGCTAAATTGCCCCGTGGTGCTCCAGCGCCACCCATGGCAGTGCACAGTATATTAATTAAATGCCTGTTACTAAATCTTCCGTCTACAAAGTTTACTTTCAAAGAAAAATGGAACAACATATGGCTTTATAACTTCAACAAATTTTATACGAGAAAAAAGGATAATATATTTAGTGAACAAAAAACACAACCTAGTTGTAGCAAAATAATATTATATTAAATTATAACATAATTATAATAATATGTTATATTAATTTGAATTTTTGCAGATTTCTGAGAATTCATTTTAAATAAGAAAAGTGTTTTTTTTTCAGGCTTTTTCCACAGTTTAGTAGAAATATTTTTATTTATCTACGTTTCGAAACAACAGCGTGTTTCTTCGTCAGGAAATCTAAAACAGATACATAATTTACATAAGACTACGAAAACTGAAATACAATACACTATCATTGGTAAACAAAATGGTGTGAATATCAAAAGGTTGATTAGAGTTTTTAAATATATAAGTGGTAAAATAAGTAAAACAATGACTAATAATATCATTTTAAAAAAATGGTATTATTAGTCTGAGGAAACACTGAGGAAAAAGCCTGGAAAAAACACTTTTCTTATTTATTATGTTATATATTTTTGGTTGTAGTGTCTCCTTTACAGTAGGATAAAAAGACAATTATAGTAAATCAGGCATACAGAGATCTAAAAGGTATCTCTTTTACGTATTTAAGACGCTTACAGTTACAATTGTTTACACATCACATACAAAAATATGCCCGAATTGAAATCACCCTTTTTCCCTTGCTCAAGTTTTTTGAGTGCTTTTCAAAGCCAAACTAAAAAACTCCTAAAAAGTTACAAACTAAAAAGCTAAGTTTTTCGGTCATAACATCTGTAAACAAAAATTAAATTGAAATAATGACACTTTATATTTAATACAAAACATTTTTTATCAGAACAAAAGTTAATCCGCTAAATTTATTCCGGCTTAAAATATAATTTGTTTTTTTTTCAGTTCTTGGCTGGCAGGAGTTGCACTTAATTTGAGGCCAAGTCGAAGGAACTTGTAGCTAAAAATAAGGACCTTGCAGCCGTAAGTGGGGAATTCGGAGCCCTGGGTTGTGAACTTGGAGACGAAATTAAAAATTTCAAAAACGTTTACCTAAGCCAAAACGAAGCCTAAATCTAAGTTCAAGCCAATTTTTTCTTAAAGGCTTTAAGTTCTTATTGTGTGTGGCTTCAGGTTCCTGAAAATTCCCGATGGCTTCAAGTTCGCTGCTGGCGGCTCTAATAACCCCGCATCGTAGTTCGTACCTCCAAACATTCCTGAACACCAAACACTATTTCGAGATTTCTCCATTCTTTGCAAAGAAAAAGCAGCTCCCATAAGAAAAATTAAAGAAGCAATTTTATCAAGATTAAACACAAAACTATCAACCGTTGCCTAAATTTATCTCCGTTACTAGCCCCAGCGCTAGAAAAAATTCAAAACATGTTTCGCGATTAAAAATTCAAAAACTTTTTTTCTTTTTTAAATATTTTATGTAATACTAGCAATGTACCGATCTTTTGTTTTATTTCATTTTATTGTGTTTGAAAACGGTTGGTGACAATCGAAACCGGTCACACGTTTTAGCGTAAATAAAATTTGTACACCAAAATCCCATTGTGTATGCACAGTTTTATCATGGCGTCTCAAAATGTAATTAAAGCCGTTAAAATGTAAAAATATTAATTGATAGAGATTGTATGCACCTTTTTGTAATAATATATCGATTCCGAAGTAAAAAAACTGCCACTTTTTTTCTGATATCCAGGTTGGTTATAAACTAGTTGTGAATAAGGGTTTTTTAGTATATGACGAAGGTACATGACAACCAGCGCCAATCGTACGTAGAAGGAAAATTGAGAAACAGCGAGCGACTCGTGCATTTTACGGTTTCAAATATTTCAAATATTTATTAAGGCTGGTTCATACTTATGTAAAAACGTCCTTTGGAAAAAGTCCAAAAGACGTTTTTACATACGTTTATACGCTGTGTTTGTCCTTTGGACTTTGTCCAAAGGACGTTTTTACATAAGTATAAACCAGCCTTTAGTTTAAAATCTCGACCCCTTCCCTTTAAAATCTTTAAACACTTCTTAATATTACAAAAAGAAAATCTTTTTTGAGGCTTTTAGTTTTTTGCCGCTTGGTAGGTATGGCACTGCTCTTGCACTTGGTTCCCACTTATGTTTCATTTACAAAAAAATACTTTTATTTAAAAGTTTGGAATGTAGGGTAACTGACTTAATTTCGGCCACGCCTTAATTTCGGCCACCAATTTAGGGTGTTAGAAAATCGGCTTTTTTTTAAAACACAAAAGAACTAGCACAAAAGTAACTGGATGAATGTTGAATAAAATGGTTTTTGCAAAAGCTTTTTATTTGTGTTATTCTACATTATTAACATTTTCATACAAAAAGTAATTTTTTGTGATTTTCTGGATTTTTGCTTTGATTTTAAACTGCATCAAATTTAGAACAAAGCACTTTATAACTTTAAAATAACTTCTATTTAAAGCTCAAAACTGTAAAATTTCATGTTTTTATATTTTCTTTAAAATCACTTTGCAATGCGTTTAACTAACTGTGCACTTTAGGATTCCGTTAATTTCGGCCACCTTATAATTTACATGAAAGAACCTGTTTAACACGATTTGCACCACCATATGTACGGGTGGGGTTACACAACACATAATTTATCATGTTGTATTAAATTATGAACATACCGGAAGGAATTTCCTATAAATAATATGGAAACACAATAAAAAAGTTAGGTTATTTTCTTGGCGGAGGGATGCAGTCATATACTAAATATAGTAAAAATCAATGTCAATGGAGTTTCCCCCCACCAAGTACCCAACCCACCAGTTACCCCGATATAAAGTACCAATATTTTAAAAACTGTGAAAGTAAATTAAAACACGGTAAAAATGTCAGGTTATTTCCTTTGGCGGAGGGATGCATTCATAAGAATTACGTAGTAAACATCTGTGCGGGCTGGAGTAATCCAATTTTCAATGTACTAGGTTTGATCCATCAAGAAACCGGCAGATGAATTTCTCAAAGATTTTTGAAATGCAGTAAAAAAACTCAGATAGAAGTTAAAAAGGTTTTTTTCTTGGCGGAGGAATACAGTCAGATAGGAAACATCAAAGATAGGCAAGGGTTGGTGTGGAAATATGCCACTCCTTAATTTTTTTAACGTCTTGTCTATTCTTAAAGTTGATAATTTTGGTTTATGTAGTCGTTTTTTTGTTTTAGGCTTTTGTTTTTGTTTTTTTAAAATCTAAAACGTGGTTGAAATTAAGGCGGATTTTGTGTTTTTGTAATTTTTAGGTTACAAATATAAAAAAACTTAATAGAGTGGAATAAAATTTTTACCAGGCTTTCTTTAAAGTTGACTGGCTGTAACAAAAGCCATTTGAAGTTGAAATATTTTTTCACACCAAAAAATTTAACAAAAAACACGTGTTATTAAAACTTAGGTTTTTACATAATTATTTAAAGTCTTGCTAATAGCTATAAAAGTTCGCAAACCGAAAAAAATTAAGTTATATGTACCAAGAACAATACCTAAGAGTAAATAAACTTTTTAAAATATGTATTGTTGGTTTTAGCAATAGTTATAGCCAGTTTTTTGTAGGTGGCCGAAGTTAATGGCACACGCCTTAACTTCGGCCACTATAAAAACAAAGTTTAAACCTCCACTAATTTTTAGAAATTTTTAAATTTTGCACTTGAATAACAAAAATAGCTGTCGTTTGATTTTTAGACCGAATCCTGGCTCAATTAGAAGTGCCAGAAAAAACTTATCCAAAAAATTAAAAAAAGGTGGCTGAAATTAAGTCAGTTACCCTACTTTTTAAAATTAATTTTGAAATTTTGAATAAATTCACAGCCACAGTCGTATGTATTTTTTAGGAATTCTGGCTCATTTGCTCGTAGTAACGACTATGTACATAAGCGTGTGGAGTTTTGGACGATTTAATGACAAAAACCGCGGGTGTACTAACGAGCCTAAAAGTTGCGACCTAAGAGCTGTATGGTTTGGGTCAAAAAGCCATAGCGGAGTCAAAACAGAAAAGTTTACCGAACAGGAAAGAAGTAAAAAAGATTAGAACTTAGAAGATCTGACTATCAAACAGCAATAAATAGGGTTTTAAAACGCCTGAAACAAAGACAGAAAGAGATTAAAGCAAAATTTTAAGAAATAGCAAAAAGGAACAGGGCTGTTTACAAACAATGTTTACATGCGTAGAACGACAGTTTAACGAAAGAGCTAAGCCGTAAAAAACGTTTTAAAAATTACTTAAATGCAAGTATTTAAAAACTGAAATTATTTGAAAATTCTTTTAAAAAAATATTATATATATATATATATATATACAGACCCGTGGCTGTCTGGAAATTCCCCCCGCTTTATTGGAGGATTTGCCCCCCGTTTTATTGCCCCCCTCCGCCAAAAATGAAAAAGTACCCTAAAATTATGGCGCCATTTTTGACCTATAATGACGCCATCATCGCAAATTTTTTTGCAGTTTTTAGTCTATTTCAATTCGTTTTAAGCCATTTCAAACCTACTTTTACCTTATTTTCGTTTTTTTTTGTCCCTTTTTTTCCCTTTTACCTTCTTTTTTCCTTTTTTCCCCTTTTTTACTTTTTTCCCCTGCTTGCCTCCCGTTTTATTGCCCCGCCCCGTTTCAAAACAGTTGCCCCCGTGCCCCATCTGTTTTGAAATTGCCCTTCCCTCCCCTGAATAAAACCCCGGTAGGGCAGTGCACAGGTCTTTATATATATAATATAAATAAATATAAATATAAATAAAAATATAAATATAAATATATATATATATATATATATATATATATATATAAATATATAAATATAAATATAAATATATATATATTAGTGATGTTCTTCCCTAACATCAAATATCATGCTTCGGAGCTCTGCCCATTTAAAGGATTCTGCTTAAGTAATTTGGGAGCTACGGCGCTCCGAAGATCCGCCTTTTAAATAAACGATTTCAAGCTTGTTTAAGATTAAAATATATTCTAAGTTTTTCTTTTTCTATATTTAGGACTATTTTATTTGTTTTAAAATTTTTTAAAAGTTTTGAAAAATTTTGTTTATTTTCGTTTCGTTTTGTTTAAAAAATTTTTGATAAAATAATTTATGGTATAACTTTTTGATTATTCATGAAATTAGTATCAAATTAGGATGGAGCTCCGGGGGTTGCCCTGGAGCTCCGGAGCTCGGAACTTTGGGGAGCATTACTAATATACAACATATATATTAGTGTTGTAAAAAGTTAAACTAATAAAAGTAACGGATTTTGGACTACTTTTACTTTTACTTTTACTCGACTTTTGAAATTTCAAATACTTTCACTTTTACTCTTACTCGGATTTTGTCTTGCAAACTTTAATTAATTTAAGTAAAATTTAAGTAATTTCAACGACTTAAATCATTATGGGCTTGTTGGAAATCCAGTGGCAGAAAAAAATATTTTAAGCCTAACACGCTAAACACCATTTATTTAGGCAATAAACTTATTAAATAGAAAATTTAAACATATGGCAACAAAAACCTTAGGACGGAGCTCTGGAGCTTCAAAAATCGGTATTTTGTCCCATTTCAAAATTACTTTTATTATACTTTTCCTCTTACTTTTACTTTAAAAAATAGGTCTTACTTTTACTTTTCCTTTACATAAATAAAATTTTGACCATTACTTTTACTTTTACTTTACTAAATTACAAATTACTTCTACTTTTACTTTACTTAAATTGAAATTTTTCGATGATTTACTTTTACTTTTACTTATGAAGACAGATGTCATTTGAAGAAGACATTTGTCAATGTTGGAATATAGATTTATGAAAGACACTAAAAATATAGCTCTCACCAGAAAGCTTAAATATGTTATTAATATAATAGTTAATATATAGATGATTTATAGATATATAGATGATAGTTAATATATAGATGATTAATATAATAGTTAATATATATAATACTTAATATATAGATGATTTATGTGAAATAAATGTTCCAGGATTTATGGAAATTTGCAAAACAATATATCCAGTACAGTTACCGCTTAGTAAAACAAATGTCAGTCACAGTCAATGTGCTTATTTGGATATTAACTTGAAAATAATTGAAGAAAAACTTAAAACCCAAGTCTACAATAAAACAGACGATTTTAACTTTTTAGTAGTTAGATATATTGATTACAGCAGTAATAGATCAGAATCTATTGGTCTTAATACTTTTTATTTCCAATTGATCAGAATTACAAGAATCAGCAGTGATATAATATATGATTTACAATACGAATCAAAGAGCTTTATAATACATTCAAGAATAAACAATTTCCCAAAAAACTACTCATTGAAATATTTCTTAAATTTTCTCAACAATACCGACCTATGTTAAATAAATTCTCACTTATAAACAATAAACCAATAGAAAAGTATATTCATAACAATTTATATTAGTATTATTGCCAACTGCAATTCAGATCGTTTATGTCTTATAAATGTAGCTAGTTAATTCATATTTATTAGTTTTGCAGAATTTGGGCTGCACCTGGGTAATCCCAAGATGTTTTTTTTGTAGTTTTTAACTACATCTGGAGTAATCTATGTTTAGTAAATTTAGCTTATTATTATAGTTTTTTCTGTTTAGCAGTTTTTGTGCTGCTCCTGATTAATCCCAAGATGTTTATTTTTGCATTAGTTAACTGCATCTGGAGTAATCCAGATTTTATATTAAAATTGTTTTGTTACTGTGGTATATCTGTTTAGCAGTCTTTGTGCTGCACCTGGTTAACTCCAGGATGTTTCTTTTTGCAGTAGTTAACTGCATCTGGAGTAATCCTGAATGTTTATTTAAATTGTTTTTTAATTATGTTTTATCATAAAAGCAGTCTTTGGGCTGCACCTGGGTAATTCCAGGATGTTTATTTTTGAAGTAGTTAACTGCATCTGGAGTAATCCAGAATGTTTATTAAAACTGTTTTGTTATTATATTTTATCTTAAAAGCAGTCTTTGTGCTGCACCTGGTTTATTCCAGGATGTTTATTTTTGCAGTAGTTAACTGCATCTGGAGTAATCCAGAATGTTTATTAAAAGTGTTTTGTTATAATGTTTTACCTTAAAAACAGTCTGTGTGGTGCACCTGGTTAATTCCAGGATGTTTGTTTTTGCAGTAGTTAACTGCATCTGGAGTAATCCAGAATTTATATTGAAAGTGTTTTTTATAATGTTTTATCTTAAAAGCAGTCGGTGTGCTGCACCTGGTTAATTCAAGGATGTTTATTTTTGCAGTAGTTAACTGCATCTGGAGCAATCCAGAATATTTAATAAATTTGTTTTGTTATTATGTTTTATGTAAATGCAGTCTTTGTGCTGTACGTGGTTAATTCCAGGATGTTTGTGTTTGCAGTTGTCAACTGCATCTAAAATAATCCAGAATGTTTATTAAAGTTGTTTGGTTATTATGTTTTATTTGTTTAGCAGTTTTTGTGCTGCACCTGGTTAATTCCAAGATGTTTTCTTTTGCAGTAGTTAACTGCATCTGGGGTAATGCAGAATGTTTATTTAAATTGTTTTATAATTATGTTTAATCTTAAAAGCAGTCTTTGTGTTGCACCTGGTTAATTCCAGGATGTTTATTTTTGCAGTACTCTCTCAGACACCTTACTGGTTTTAGAAACTAATATTTCATACTGTTCTTTTGGTCGAAAAAGTAATCAATGCTAAATAAATCACTATTTACTGGTTTCTCTTCGAACCAATATCAACTTTACTACAGTTATGATATCTATTATTAAGTTTACTACAGTTGCTTAAGACCAGTAAATACTAAATGGTATATCCGTAATTATTTATAATATTTAAGTAATTTACAAATAAACACCTACTAAACGCATATTTTTCATTGTTGTTTCCATTTT
>JASAMX010008561.1:0-13948 GCA_030248175.1 Microlaimidae sp. YZB2_3
ATGGCAAAGGCGGGAAAAAAGCACCCGCGCGCAAGGCGAAAAAAAGCACCCGAAAGGAGCGCACTACAAATATCATGAAGCGGCGTTTATTTATTACGTTATCAGTATTTTATATAAAACTTGTTGCTTAGAGTTTTTAAAGATTTTCACGCTATTATGTCATTAACTTTTGCAATAGTGATCTTAAAAAAATAATCTTGAATTTTCTGAAAACGATCGTTGTTTTATTATATAATTATAATCGTAGGGACTGCAGCCAGGCGTTGTTATTTTACGAAAAAAAAACATTTCTATGACATTCGTCGATTAACTGTGGCTGTTTTCCATGTAAATTAACAGTACGAAACCTCGCCAACGCTGGCTTGGTAAGATTTAAAGACGCTCAATACAGTTACAGAAACTTTCAAAGGTTCCGCTCATTCAAACGTCAAAATTAACCATTTTTTAACGATTCTAATAATATACTTTAAAAAAAATCAAGATGTAATAAAAACTAAAAGTTTTGTGTACAATTAATTATACCGCGTTGACCTTAATTCATATTTATTATATAATATTGGACAAAAATAAAAATTGGAAAAAACTAAAGCGAAAAAAACTTTCATTGGTATTGAAAACTTCCGACCGGATCCATTCGGACAGGGTCCTTTTGTTTTAGCGGGAAAACTAAATCGAGTCCCATATTTTTACATCGACTAAAAATTATCAAAAATGTATTTTTAAAACAAAAAAGTATAAACTGATTGTATTATACCTAATACAAAATTTTGAATAAAATGTGTTAAAAATAAATTAATGAAAGCGTGCGATGACAATATTAAGTACTAGACGCGGTCCAAAAAATGGATCCGGTACAGTTTTTTGACCAAAGCAGACAAACCCTATCCAAATGAACCCGGTCCTAGGTTTTGTGAATACCGTGTATAATTGTAAATATGTTAAAACTAACACCGCTAATATAAATTAAAACTAACACCGCCAATATAAACTAAAAGAAGCCGGTAAATTTAACAAACAGAATTAGAAGGTGTGAAAAATTGCTCAAATATTTTAGTATTGTGATTATTAATAGCAAAATCGCATTAATTAAGAGTTTTCAGTTCAAATTTGAAGAGTTCAAATTTAAAGCTAACACAGATTGTTTGTCATTTCTAGCATTTATTACCCAGCAGATCAAAATCAATTTTATTTCATTTTTCATCTATTTACTTTGCGAATACTTTTAAATTTAATTTTATGTTTATAAACCAAATACAAAAGTCTAAAAATATTTTAAACTATTAATGCATACATGCTACTAACTTATAAGGTAATACTTTAGAATAAGTTATGACGTAATAATATCATACTTATAACGTAGTAAATAAACGCCGCTGTGCGATACTTGTCATGCACTTCTGTCGGGTGCTTTTTTCTGCCTTGCACACGGGTGTTTTTTTTCCGCCTTTACGACGGGTGCTTTTTTTCCATAACCCCAAAAAATCACTTTTTTATGAAACTGTTAATAATGCAGAATAACGCGAAAAAATTTTTTGCACAAACACTTTATTCAACATTCATTCCGTTGTTTTTGTGCTATTTCTTTTGTGTTTTTAAAATAACATCCATTTTCTAACACCTTAAATTGGTGGCCGAAATTAAGGCCTGGCCGAAATTAAGTCAATTATCCTAGTTTTTACCTTAAAAATTTTTTGGGGGTTGACCCCCCGGGGCTAGGAGGAGCAAACAGAAATGTCGAATATTTTTTTCAAAATTTTAAAACCATCAAAAATGTAAAATTTATCACATATGCCGAACTTTGATATATCGTTTGTGTAAAAAAACCTAATATTAAGCTTAAAATTAGCTGTCAAAAATGACGAATTTAAAATTTGGAAGCATTCCAAGCCCATATGCTCGCAGCTGCAAACCTTTAAATTAAAAACTTTTTCCAAAAAATAAGCCTTAAAACCTCATTTTTTGGAATTTTCAGGTTAATTTTTTAGAAAAAACATATTTTCAAAGTAAAATTTTACTAAAAAAATGCCCAATATCGTAGCTAAAAAAATGTTCTTTTTAAGTGTTTTCTTTCTTGCAAACATGTTTCCCCGTTTGTTAACAAAAAAACATATTTCTAAATACTATGTCTCCCAACTTTTTTCAATATCCAAACTTTCTTTGAAAAATTGTTTTTTTTTGTTTAAAAACGTTTCAATCCTTGATCTGTTCTGAATTGCGTCATTTTAATTGCCGAAAAACCAATAGAAATCATCAATTATGGCGACTGAAAAAAAGTTGCGTGGCGGAAGGAAATATTTTGAATTTTAACAAAAATATATTTTGCGTTTTCACAAGTTTTTTTTGACTACTTTTTAGTATTTTAAATCAAAATAAATTTAAAAAATTTAGAACTAATCTTCTAAAGTTTGTTATTCTTGCAAAACATTTAAATTTAAAAATTTGCTGCTGCCAGCATTCAAGCTTGGAATGCTTCCAAACTTTAAATTCGTCATTTTTAACAGCTAGCTGTAAGCTTAATATTAGTTTTTTTTACACAAATGATATATCAAAATTCGTCATATGTGGTAAATTCTACATTTTTCATGGTTTTTTTCTAACCTATTCAAACGATAGCCAAGAGTCTAAGCTATGTTCGGCGTACATATTCTACATCGCCTTATGGAGATACTGTATGACCTTTTAAATTTCGAGTATTTTCATTTATTTTAAGTTAAAGTAAAAGTAATTTTGAAAAATTTTATATTAAGTAAAGCAAAAGTAAATATAATTTGTGACTTTTAATTTAAATAAAGTAAAAGTAAAAGGTCAATATTTTATTTAAGTAAAATAAAAGTAAAAGTTAGACCTTTTTTTTAAGTAAAAGTAAGAGTAAAAGTATAATAAAAGTAATTTTGAAACGGAGCAAAACAACGGTTTTTTGATGTCCTAACTTTAAGCTCCGTTCCTATTCTTTTCTTTCTATTCTTTTTCACTTCTCAATTTTGTATAAATTTTTCATTTAGATTTTTGGTATATTTAAATGGTTTTTAGTGTGTTAGATGTTTCAAAAACTTCCTTAGAGGTGCGGTGCGTAGTCAAACTTTTTGTCTTCGATTTTAATAATTTTTTGTGAAAACATTACCCCTGCCCCCAATAGCCCAAAAAAATTTTTCAACAAAATATCTTCAGTGGTTTAGGAGTTACAACCCCGCAAAAATAGCGTTTTTTGACAATTCTGTACGTGAAAGATTGCTAAATGAGTATAAAGATTAAAACTGGCTCATACTTATTACAAAACGTCATTTCGACAAAGTCAAAAGAACTATTTTAGAAAAACCAAAGCGTCCTTTAAACAAACCAAAACGTCCTTTGGACTTTTGCCTTTGGACGAAGTATGAATGCTACTTGAAATTTGTCCTTTGGACAAAGTCCAAAGGAAAAAGTCCAAAGGACAAAAAAGTAAGGACACGTTGTCCTTTAAACTTTGTCCTTTGGACAAAGTCCAAAGGACGTTTTGACGCTGTGTTTGTCCTTTGGACAAAGTCCAAAGGACTTTTGTCCTTTGGGCTTTGTCCAAAGGACGTTTTATCATAAACATGAACCAGCTTTTAAATCTACAAATTATGTACTCAAAGAAAGCGGCTACTTTCTATTTTAATTTTAATATCTATATCGTTAAGATTGGTGCAGTTGTCGAGATATCGCGCTTTTCACACAAAAAACCCTCGATTCTTTTGCTAAAAAACAAAGTAAAAGAAAAAGAAAGGTTGGGCAACCTTAACGAAATCACGGCCGTGGTTTGGGGTTTTTAACGAAAAAGTTGCGCGTTTTTTGTACGGGAAACGCAATATTTCGATAAATATTGCAATAATCTTAACGATAAAGGTATTAAATTAAAGTAAAAAGTAGCCGATTTCTTGTAGTGTATAATTTGTAACGTAAATCTTTATACCCATTGAGCAATCTGTCACGTAAATTATCGAAAAACGCCCTTTTTGGAGGGTTATAACCGCTGAACCACTGGAGATATTTTGTTGAAAAATTTTTTGTTGGCTATTGGGAGCAGGGGTAATGTTTTTACAAAAAAATTATCAAAATACAAGACAAAAAGTTTGACTCCGCACCGCACTTTTAAGCCACTCATTTTAGAACAAGCCCATAGGGAATCTACTTGTGGAAATTACTTAAATTTTTTTAAAATTAATTTAAGTACTTGGCGGTAAAAATCCGAGTAAGAGTGGAAGTAAAAGTAATTAAAATTTAAAAATTAAAATAGTAGTAGAATTAACAAAAAGTAAAATTTAAAAGCGAGATATGCTAACCTGTAAATTTTTTCAAGTATTAGTACTGTTTTTGAGCAGACTTTACTTTTGTGTACGAGAGTCATGTTTCTCACCTGGGACTTTGATCATCGCATCTCTTGCTTGTGTGAAACAAAAAAAACACAGGTGTTTCAAAAGCACCAAAAGCATAAAATAATAACGCAGTTTCAATTCTTGTTTTCTGAGCGATACAAAAACAAAATCAGCGCAAAATTAGGATTTTATGCTTTAATAGAAGTCATTTTTTTTCTCCTTTTTGACATCTGATGTAATCGAACATAAGACAGAGTCGACTTTGCAAGTTTACTTTGCAGATTTAGTTGTATCAGTATGTTTAAATTTGTCTACACCGTGTATATTTTCCACGCTTGTTTCAGGTGTTCCTCTTACTCTGGTGACGATGTGGTTCAAAGACCGAGAAAAAGTGAGTCGGGTGGGAATATTTCACGGTTACGATTGGGTGGTCTGGCTTATCATCGTCATGAACTCTGCCGGCGGTTTGATCGTTGCGGCGGTGGTCAAGTACGCGGACAACATCCTGAAAGCATACTCTCAGTCGTTGGCCATCGTCCTATCCGTCCTTTTCACAGCTGTCGTGTTTGAGGTGTTGAGAGTTGTAAAGACGCAAAACCAGTTCTTTTTTTCTTTATTTTACGCCAATATTTACCGCTACCAGGGAAACATTTTTCCCATCACCCTGGTCAAATTCCATTGTTCTAAACCTAAGGAATCCCTTGGGCATCAAAGGACACCGCGCGCATAAATGCACGCCGGGATTTATGTCTAATAACGCGCCGCGCCTTTGGAATAACCCGCCCGCGCGGCATTCTTTTAGCCATATTTGCACCTTCATTTTGAAGCCCTGTTTTGCCACTGCTCCTCCGACAACCTATCCCACGAAGCAAAACATATATGACGTGATTACAAATACTATATGACATTTTAAAGTTAAAAAAATTCTGAGGTGATTGTTTTAGAATAAAACCTTAGGCATTTAAAAAAAACTTCAACAAAATCGGTAATAATAAGTTTGAGTTTTAGTGGACGTCCCAATCTTCCCATATAAAATAAAAATTGCTGTTTTTCTCATCGTACATAATATTCAAACTCACTACTACGGACCAGTGCAGTATCATATGACTAAGGACAACCATGGTATATGATTTAGGGAAAGCGTATGTTATGATTATTATTGTAACTACTAAAAATACTCTGGATTGACTCTCTGTCTTGATCATCTTGATTGAAAAAGTCTTGATTATCTTGATCGATTTTATTCTTCAATCCTATCCAGTGTAATCCAATCCCACGCATCTATCTTTCAGTAGTTACAAAAAACCTCATACCATTCCCCTTGTACCCTTCCTTGGTCCCCTTGTAAGTTGTACCATTTTTCCTTCATTTAAAATTCCCCCAAATGACAAAACACCAGCAATAGCATTTACAATTTATTTTGTGTTTTAGAAGTAAAGGTGATGTTTAAAATTGCATTACGTGTGTTAGGGGCAAAACCACAAGAGGGATAACTCCCGTAGTAATAAGGCAGCCTTTGGGACGCTTACAATACATAATGTTAATGGCAACTGTTAGATAAATAAAATATATATTGTTAATAAATTTTATTACGATAAGAAATTACATGCCAAATCATTAGTATTCAATACCCAGAAGGTGCGTATTTTCCCAACAAAGAGTTTTTATTATAAAGGGAATCTTAATAGGAAATAAATAATAAATAAAGTTTTTAAACTTTAGTAATAGCTATAAAAAATCGCCTACGAGATTTTTGGAATTACAGGTCACACACACAACGCAGCCTGTTTACAACTCTGTATAGGTGATACCCAGCAAACTTTTTGTCATCGGGACAAGTTTGGTAATTTTGTCCGTTTACCTGTACGCCAAGTTCCCGCCCCAGTCTAAGGCCAAAGTTGATTAAACGACAACCAGCCAATCAGCAGACACACCCTACTGTCCGCGCGGTTTTAAATTGATCGGCCTTGACGTCATTTATACAAAGCACCAATCCCGACTGTTTAACAGGCAGTTTCAAATTGAAGGAGGCAGTGCGGACTAAACATTCGTCCATCAATTGGCGGTTCAACTTGGGTAAAACGCAGCCGTTATAGTGCAATTTTTCACTGTCAATGTGTATATAGCGCAACATTGGCTGGATGTCTTGGCTGGCTGGATTGCAATTTTCAATTGGCTGGATGCCTTATTTACTAACTCCCAATTGTGTATCAGTTATGTGATGTAAGCGGCTACTGATTTGTTAGTCGCATCACGGAGCGTCTACTGATTGGTTAATGACATTGTGCTAACCACAAGTACCCCAGTCACTTTCCTACAATGTAGTTGGTGGTCTCTCCCCAAACTGAATATATCAAAACGAAAGCAAAATAAGTAATTAATTCTCTATACAACTGAATAAATTAAATCCTGCATAATGTCTGACGGTAACATATTCTGAAATCACAATTGATTAAAAAATGTTAAAACAGTTTTTTTTATTTGTGGGACTTATGAATATGTTTATTGAGAATGAATGTTGTTTTTATTATATTTTAAATTTTGTTTTGAATCATTCTGTTTTTTTAGAAAAGGATATTCAGATTTACAGATGAAATTTTGATTGTTATGTCCGATTTTTATGCGCTGATGTAAAAATAGTCGTGTTATGTCAGTCTAATAATCCGGCGATGTTACATAGGTTAAAATTGAGACTTTGATTTTTGAGTTTGTCATGACAAACGTTGACAGTTAAACTCCTTTTTAAAGCTCATTAAATTAAGATCAATATAAAGTAAAATGCATTTTTTCCCTATAGAAAACAATAAAAAAACCGCTTTAAATTTTGATTGTCCGAGTGATACATTCATAAATTAGAGAAATAGTCTAAGTTTTTTAGAATGTAGAATCCAAAATAATTAGGATAGTTTTTCAAATTCCTAATCAAGGCTATGTTTTTACATGTTAATTAACGATGAGTAATCGCTAGAAACTTTTAAGAAATATTAGTTATCTTTGCCTTATTATAATTTTTTTTAGATTATAAGTTTAAATTAGGTGAATTATATAAAAACTTTGTTTGAAATGACCAATGTACAGTGTTTAATTTATTAAAATAAAGAAATTTTGATTGAAAAAAATTAGTATATTCTAAAAACATCATACACTAAATACAAAACAATGTTTACGGTATATGGTGTTTTGTGTGTTTTTAAACTTTTTTATAATGGACGTACCTAGCATTACAAAAATTTGGGTCCGCGGTCTCACAGCGAAATCAGATATTGTTATGAAACCAATAATTTTTACCAATTTTTTTCGGAAACCGGAGATTAACCAATAATATTAAAACAATTTCGAGTATTTTTGTTAACTTTTGACCATTATTTAGAGCTATATTAGGCGTATTAAGGTTTCTAATACGTAAATTTTTTTGGTTAATTAGAAAAAAAGAGTATGTGATGCTTAACTAAATATAAAAAGACCACTACAATTTTTCAAGTAGATGTTTTATTGTTTGTATATAGTATTTCCAGTTTCAAAAATAATACGAAAAAAATGCATTTAATTTGAGAGGAACTTTGTTTCGAGGTGGGATTTCCGACCCAATTTTTGTTATGCTAGGTAGGTCTATTATAAAATATTAAATTAAAAAAGTGAACTGTATTTTTTAAGTAGTTTGCTCCTGTTAAAAAAAAATTTTGGTTTTAAACAACCTCTCTTTTGTTATATTGTGTTTAGCGTTTTTTTTCAACTTTTTTATAATACAAAAATTTCAAATTTAAAAAAAATTGAATTTTTTTATACGTAGTTCGCTGTTTTTGTTTTTTTTTTTCGAAAAACTAAAATAGAAAAATACAGACATGGATGAAAGAATAAGAAATAATTTGCCTAACCATAATTGCCACGCAGCTGATTGGTCGTTCTTCCATATAATGTTTAGTTTAGAGTAGGGATGCATTGAGCACCAGATTTTAATTGTGAGCTGAGCATTACTTAGTACTCACAATTAAATTAATTGTGAGCTTGAGCCTGAGTACTCACAATTAAATATATGTGAGTACCAATTGGTATTGAGCATTTGTGAGCCTGACGAATGTTTAAATACGTATAGCATAGATTTTAGGAAAATCCTATGTTGTAAGCACTGAACGGAATGACCGTAGTCCGCAGAAATGGGGGCTATGGGTGGATAGAGCCCTCAAATAAGGTCAAAGGGCAGAACAGCAGCAACGGGTTCTTTCAGGACGTCTTGAAAGGGGCTGAATACCGACCCACCCCTCAGGAGAAAATTTTAAATTTAAAACTGTAAAACACCAAGACAACCTAGAACACATACCGCAAAACACTTGATTTAAATAGCATATGAATTTCAAATAAAATTAGGGTTTTTAATTAAAAAATAAATGTAAAGCTTCATGGCGTATAAAAATGACAGTGGATATAAACAATCATATTTCAACTACAAATGTTTTATTGAATAAGTCAAACTACAACAAGATGTTTCTCTTGATTTTGAGGATTTATCAAGTTTTATTGCAATTTTTTAGCGAAAAGAGCTATACTTATTTAAAAAACCAAAATCTCTTAATACTAACACTAAAAGTAATATACCTTTTGTATAATTAAATTTAAATATAAAAGGCGTTTTGTAAAAAACGTAATATTGAAGACTGACATTTTTAGTATTTATTATCAATTTAGTTTAGTCAAATTAATTTTAGAAAAAAAGGTTTAGGTTAAAAGAAAATAAAACAATGTTTGAAAAAAAAAATATACAAAAAAAAAAAAAAAGATCTATTTTTAAGAAAAAAAAAAAAAAAAAAAAAAAAAAAAAAAAAAATTAGAAATAACATACGTATTAGGGATGCATTGAGCTGCTCACAAATGCTCAATACCAATTGGTACTCACATATATTTAATTGTGAGTACTAAGCTCAAGCTCAAGCTCACAATAAATCTCAGGCTCAAGCTCAAGCTCACAATTAGCCCAGGCTAATTAGCTTAATTGTGAGCTTGACAATAAAAATTAAAAAATATATTATACTTTACCAAAAGATGTTTAAATCCTGAATAAGAAGCCTTATTATAATATGCGATTATAACAACATTATTTCAGTCCATTTAAATGACATTTTTATTTTAAAGTCATATTCTTCTGTTAATTCACGCCAGTTATAATAAAGAGTCTGTTTTAATTTAATAATGGAACAATTCAATTTACCTAAATTCACGTAAATAAATATCTATTTAAATTCACGCGAATTAATGAAAAATAGGTCATTATGATGACATAACTCAAAGAAATGTGTCATTTTTAAAACTATTCAAAAGGCATTTTATTCAATGGCTTATATGGACGCCACTCTTTATACAGGACTTAAAGATTTTTTGATAAATTGCATAATGTTTTACCCATGGTTTTATCTTTTGGTTTTGCACTTTGATTTAAAAAAACTAAATTTTCTATAAAAAGAATGTGTGTTAGAATAAACACTTAAAAATGCAGTAAAAAGTTTTTCTCTTCGATTTCGACTATTTTTTGACCAAACTTTATTCTGCGTTCCAAACCTTGTAACAGTTTTTTACCTTTAGACCATTTAAAAAAGGCCAAAATAGGGATTTTTTAATCATTTTATCCTGGAACAATGCCTTCTTCACTGCAAAAAGTTTTGTTATGAAAACATAAAAAAACAGGCGTCATGTTGTTAACTTTATTTTTACATCCTGATTTATTTTGATTTTATCAAATGATTTCCCTAAATATTAGTGTTTTCTTCAAAAAAAACCCTGAGATTGTTACCCCATTGTTTGTGAAACATGGAAAGCGAAAAACCGTTCAATAAACAGTACAGGTATTTAATAAAATCATATTTTTTGCGTTTTTTTGTTGAAAACTCTATCGAAATAAACATTTTAAAATTTTAAAATTGACACTTTTCCATTTAAATAAAAATTTTCATAAGAGACTTAAATTCAGCATTTTTTCTTATGCCAAAAATTTGCCGACCGTTTTAAGGTAAAAGTCGCAGGTTTTTTTCACTAAAACACTAATATCTTGACAAAGACTTTATAAAAATTTTTAATCAAGGTTTCAAAATGAACATAAAAATACGTTGGTTTTTTATATATTTTTGCACTAAAATTTGCTTAGTAAAAAAACGCCCTATAAAAAGCTTTATTTTTGGCTTTGTTAAATATTTCGACGAAAAATTGTTACAAGATTTCGGAGCACAAGGTAATATTTTTACAATTAATCAAAAGGGTCCATTCCATAAAAGAATTACATCGATGTGTGAAAATATTTGCTTTTTAGTTTTTACACACTTTCTACAAAAATTGGTGGCTTCGTTCGCGAGATATAATTACTTAAGAGAACATACTGTCACAATTTAAATACCTATAACGCAGGATCATATAACTTTTTTGTTACTGAACCGATTAAATTGAAATTTTTAAATGTTGTCGAATTGGTCGAGGTAGATTAAAGGTTTTGTATTAAGAGTAGTTTATTCAAGGCGTTATAGGAATTTGATATGTGACAATGCTCCTTTAATGTTTATTCTATATTCAATATCATTTTTTGTGCAAAAAGCTAAAAAAATGTTTTTATAATATACTTAATTTCACCCTGGGAAGTTTAAATAATAAAAATTCATAATCACAACAATTTTGTTTCATGTGACATGTTGAGATGCTATTAAAAATACGTAAAAATGCTAATTATATAAATATCATTAGAACATACAAGTATTTATTCTAATTTTTTTATTCTATTTCTATTCAAATTTTTTTCTTACATAAAAATGGTTATTTTTCTATTTTAAAGCATATTTTTATATACAAAAATTAGTTTAAATTGCTTTAAACATAAACATTTATCCTAAATTTAATTTGACTAAACTAAATTGATAATAAATATTAAAAATGTCAGTCTTCAATATTACATTTTTTACAAAACGCCTTTTATATTTAAATTTAATTATACAAAAGGTATATGACTTTTAGTGTTAGTATTAAGAGATTTTTGTTTTTTAAATAAGTATAGCTCTTTTCGCTAAAAAATTGCAATAAAACTTGATAAATCTATAAAATCAAGAAAAACATCATGTTGTAGTTTGACTTATTCAATAAAACATTTGTAGTTGAAATATGATTGTTTATATCCACTGTCATTTTTACACGCCATGAGGCTTTACATTTATTTTTTAATTAAAAACCCTAATTTTATCTGAAATTCATATGCTAGTTAAATCAAGTGTTTTGCGGTATGTGTTCTGGGTTGTCTTGGTGTTTTACAGTTTTAAATATAAAATTTTCTCCTGAGGGGTGGGTGGAGTATTCAGCCCCTTTTCAAGTCGTCATGAAAGGACCCGTTGCTGCTGTTCTGCTCTTTGACCTCATTTGAGGGCTCTGTCCACCCATAGCCCCCATTTCTGCGGACTACGGTTATTCCCTTCTGTGCTTACAACATACAATCCTCCTAAACATCTATGCTTATAAATAATTTAAATGGTTATTTATAAAAGGATATTTCCCTCTATTTTTAATTTTCTGATTATTGTGCTTACCTTAAATATTCTTAGTGCATTCCACAAACACAAACACACCAAACACACCACCACTAAGTAATGCTCTAATTAAAAAATAAATACCTTTTATATTTAAATTGGAAAATTCCCCCTTCAATAAACTGCTCCCCCCCCCCCCCCCCCACCCCCATATATAAATAATATTATTTTAGTTTATTTTATTGTGTTTGTTTTTTTTATGCCCCCCCACCACCTTTCAATGTTGTTAATTGTATATTTATTTGTGCCTGTGTAAATGTTTAAAATATACTTATGTGTATTAATTAGGATCGTATTTAAGCAAAAAGGGAATGACTGTAGTCCGCAGAAATGGGGGCTATGGGTGGATAGAGCCCTCAAATGAGTCAAAGGACAGAACAGCAGCAACGGGTTCTTTCAGGACGACTTGAAAGAAGCTGAATACCCCCACACCCCTTAGAAGAAAATTTTAAATTTAAAACTGTAAAACACCAAGACAACCCAGAACACATACCGCAAAACACTTAATTTAACTAGCATATGAATTTCAGATAAAATTAGGGTTTTTAATTAAAAAATAAATGTAAAGCCTCATGGCGTGTAATAATGACAGTGAATATAAACAATCATATTTCAACTACAAATGTTTTATTGAATAAGTCAAACTACAACATGATGTTTTTCTTGATTTTATAGATTTATCAAGTTTTATTGCAATTTTTTAGCGAAAAGAGCTATACTTATTTAAAAAACAAAAATCTCTTAATACTAACACTAAAAGTCATATACCTTTTGTATAATTAAATTTAAATATAAAAGGCGTTTTGTAAAAAATGTAATATTGAAGACTGACATTTTTAATATTTATTATCAATTTAGTTTAGTCAAATTAAATTTAGGATAAATGTTTATGTTTAAAGCAATTTAAACTAATTTTTGTATATAAAAATATGCTTTAAAATAGAAAAATAACCATTTTTATGTAAGAAAAAAAATTTGAATAGAAATAGAATAAAAAAATTAGAATAAATACTTGTATGTTCTAATGATATTTATATAATTAGCATTTTTACGTATTTTTAATAGCATCTCAACATGTCACATGAAACAAAATTGTTGTGATTATGAATTTTTATTATTTAAACTTCCCAGGGTGAAATTAAGTATATTATAAAAACATTTTTTTAGCTTTTTGCACAAAAAATGATATTGAATATAGAATAAACATTAAAGGAGCATTGTCACATATCAAATTCCTATAACGCCTTGAATAAACTACTCTTAATACAAAACCTTTAATCTACCTCGACCAATTCGACAACATTTAAAAATTTCAATTTAATCGGTTCAGTAACAAAAAAGTTATATGATCCTGCGTTATAGGTATTTAAATTGTGACAGTATGTTCTCTTAAGTAATTATATCTCGCGAACGAAGCCACCAATTTTTGTAGAAAGTGTGTAAAAACTAAAAAGCAAATATTTTCACACATCGATGTAATTCTTTTATGGAATGGACCCTTTTGATTAATTGTAAAAATATTACCTTGTGCTCCGAAATCTTGTAACAATTTTTCGTCGAAATATTTAACAAAGCCAAAAATAAAGCTTTTTATAGGGCGTTTTTTTACTAAGCAAATTTTAGTGCAAAAATATATAAAAAACCAACGTATTTTTATGTTCATTTTGAAACCTTGATTAAAAATTTTTATAAAGTCTTTGTCAAGATATTAGTGTTTTAGTGAAAAAAACCTGCGACTTTTACCTTAAAACGGTCGGCAAATTTTTGGCATAAGAAAAAATGCTGAATTTAAGTCTCTTATGAAAATTTTTATTTAAATGGAAAAGTGTCAATTTTAAAATTTTAAAATGTTTATTTCGATAGAGTTTTCAACAAAAAAAAAACGCAAAAAATATGATTTTATTAAATACCTGTACTGTTTATTGAACGGTTTTTCGCTTTCCATGTTTCACAAACAATGGGGTAACAATCTCAGGGTTTTTTTGAAGAAAACACTAATATTTAGGGAAATCATTTGATAAAATCAAAATAAATCAGGATGTAAAAATAAAGTTAACAACATGA